>JAMLFT010003125.1:0-22977 GCA_026544285.1 Pachyrhizus erosus | reverse complement strand
GTACATAAACAAAAAATTAATTCATATGCAATTTATTCGTACATTACATGAATTCACATTGTAGTATAGTATATAATAAAATATATTTTAATTTTAATTATATATAACATTAAAATGAATATATAATACATTAAAAGATTGAGTTAATCCCATCCTATTTTATAATCATATGATGTTATTCAAATCTAAATAAATGATATTGTAAAAATTTTGTAAATTAAGGTTAATAAAAAAATCTAAGTAAGAAATGTCAAAATAAATTGAATCTAATAGATCAATCTATTTATTATTTAATTCTATTCACCAATTTTTGTTTATCCCCTCTCCCTTACTACAATCATGTTTCACAGGTGACCTTCGTGTCACCATTTTTGAATTCTCATATTTTGTTGTGTTGGTAGATGTAACAGAAATATTGATACACAACACAAATGTATTTCCGTTACTTTTCCGTTGAATATTTATTTTATATGTAATTCAATACTTTAAAAAAAAGTTTGTGGTAACATATAAGGCACATTATCAAAGAAAAGACCAACTCACCAAAGTTCAAACCTAAAATAAGACAACTACTAGAATGGCCTCATAATATCCAAAACACTCATGAATTAATTTTATAGAATGACCTCATAATATTCACAACGTCGGTAATTTTTCAATGTAACACTTGAGGCGAGTCCTTAAGAATATATGCATTATAGTTTAGAAGTCAAGCAATTCCTCAGCTGCTTTCTTAGAATCTTCCCAGTTGCAGACCTTGGTATCTTGTTGGTGAAGAACACTTTCCTAATCTTCTTATATGGAGCAACCTGCCACAAAAGAGTTACAAATGAGAAAAAGTCTTAGTAGCTAAAAATAACATGACATAATTCAAATAGTAGCTAGCTGGTGTAACACCTTGATCATGATACATATATGCAATGTGAATAAAGAAAAAAATTCCCATTGACAACACACTTTTGTGAATTGAAATAATATAGCACTTAAGGTTTGTCTTGTCAGGACGAACCTGCTCAGCAACATAATCCATAATATGCTTTGGAGACAGCACGCTTCCAACCTTCCTGACCACAAATGCCACTGGCATCTCCCCAGTTTCTTCATCCATAACACTGAAGAGGAAAATGATGCAACACTTTAGGATATATCTACATGTCCCAAGAGGAGCTTAAAAGTATGGATAACTAATAATGTACACAAACACATGTAGAAAAAGTGATCATTCAAAAAACAAATAAAACCAACGAACAAGGTATAGTTGCCACCTATAAATGCAGGACACATGCAGGGGAGAAGTGAGAGCTATGAAACAAGCACACTCCTCTTGCTTGAGGTATAACATGTTTTCGACACTGACACTTCCCAAAACTTATACAACACATATTTGCCACTCCTCATTAATACATGCAAGGCTATATGGTTGTTAAATTTATGACTTTAATACATGCAGATTACGTTAGAAGATGTCAATGTTTGTTTTGTTTATTAAGCTTAAGAATAGGTCAATTAAACACTATGTTAGTGGGCTTGTTAATATCTAGTGGCTTGATTAGTGGGATAGTGGCTTAGTGGATATACTAAGCAGTTAAAATCTGTCTATAAATATGTGCTTTGAATTCAATAAAGATGTACTTCACGTCAGTTGTTCATCTCCTAAAAAAATTATCTACAAGTTGGTACTAGAGCTGTGTATGTTCTTGAGGGACTTGAGAGGTTAGTGAGGAAATAGCTAAACACCAACCCAATATGACTTTTGAGAATTCTAGTAGCACTTATATACCGAAATTCACAAGCTCAAGTTATCAACTATGAGTAGTGAAGATGAAAATACACCTTCAAGCAAAAGATTTTTGGGAAGTCGTTGAAGAAGGATTTGTGCTAGAGTTATCAAAAAATCCACCTATAACACAAATGAAGACTCACAAGGAGAACAAGATCAAGATGTACAATGCAATATTAGCTTTGATTTTAGTTATTCCCAAGTCTATATTCACCAAATTTATGAATTTGAATCAGCCAAAGAGATATGGAATTATCTACAGAAGGAGTATCATGGAGATGATAAAACCGAACGCATTCAAATTCTGAACTTGTGCAGAGAATTTGAAGTTCAACAAATGAATGAAGCAGAAACTGTCAGGGAATATGTTGACAAACTTGAAGAGATTGTAAATAAGGTTAAGATACTTGGTGAAGATGTGTCTAACAAGAGAATTGTGGAGAAAATTTTGGTTATCTTACCAAAAAGATATGAAGCTAAAATTTCTTCTCTTGAAGAAAATAAGGATTTAGCCAACATGTCAGTTACTGAGTTGGTGAGTTCCTTATAAGCCTAAGAGCAGCAAATAATCATTAGGCAAAGGAAAGTAGTTGAAAGTGCATTGCTTGCTACTACACAATCCAAGAAAGAAAGCAAGGCTCAAAAGAAGAAATTTTTTCAAAAGAATCATAACAAAAATTCTACTGAAGGTTTTAGTAAGGAAGGTCCATTTCCTAAATGCCAATATTGTAAGAGAAGTCATCTAGAAGCAAGGTGCTGGTGGAGACCTGACAAAAAGTGCAACAAGTGCAATCAGATGAGGCACGTATTGAAAGAATACAAACAGTAACAAAACAATGAAGCTAATGTTGTTGATCAGGAGAAGGAGGAACAATTGTTTGTCGCAACATGTTATTTCAACACTAATACATGTGGAAATTGGTTAATTGACAATGATAGTACTAATCACATGACTTTTAATGCAAGTTTATTCAAGGATCTAGATGACAGTTTTCGTACCAAGGTGAAGGTTGGAAATGGTAAGTACATAGCAATAAAACGAAAAGGCACAGTATTTATCAAAACTGTTTCAAGTACAAAACTAATTACTTATGTACTTCATGTGCCAAAAATAAATCAAAACTTACTTAGGTTGGACAACTACTTGAGAAGGGTTATTTTGTATCATTCAAAGACAAGAGGTGTATAGTTAGTAATGCAAATGGTTAAGTTTTTAGTGTTGAGATGAAAAACAAAAGTTTCTCCTTAAATTTGCATAGTAAAGAGTAGACTATTTTTCAAGCAAAAATGAGTGATGTTGAATTATCACACAAAAGGTTAGGTCATTTTCATAAGAAAGGTATTGAGCTACTGCAACAAAACAATCTTGCTCATGGATTGTCATGTTTTGACTGTCATGATATATGTTGCAAAGGATGTCAATTTGGCAAGCAAGTGGGGAAGCTATTTTTTGCTTCAACATGAAGAGCTTCTAACAAGTTGCAATTAATTCATACCGATGTTGCAGGACCTCACAGGGTACTTTCTTTGAATGGTAGCATGTACCATGTTTTATTTATTGATGACTTCACTAGAATGTGCTTGATTTTTTTTCTTGAAAAGTAAGTATGAGGTAGCTGATGAATTCTAGAAGTTTAAAGCTTTGGTTGAAGCACAAAGTGATTGTAAAATTCAGACAATCAGATCTGACAATGGAATTGAATATATGTCACATCAATTTCAAGCATTTTGTGAAGATACAAGCATAGAACATCAATTGACAGTATCTTATACTCCACAGCAAAATGTAGTGAGTGAGAAGAAGAACAGAACAATCATAGAGATGACTAGGTATTTGATGCATGACAAAGATATGCTTAAGAAATTTTGGGCAAAGACTACAAATACTACTGTGTTCTTGCTAAATAGGCTTCCAACAAGAGCACTTGAAAGAAAAAAAAACACCATATGAAGCATGATATGACTTTAAACCCTAT
Source organism: Pachyrhizus erosus (assembly GCA_026544285.1). Classification (NCBI taxonomy): domain Eukaryota; kingdom Viridiplantae; phylum Streptophyta; class Magnoliopsida; order Fabales; family Fabaceae; genus Pachyrhizus; species Pachyrhizus erosus. The sequence continues at coordinate 19,221 of JAMLFT010003125.1, read as the reverse complement.
CTATAAAACCTCAAAATTTTTGGCTCTTGATGTTATATTCTAGTTCCTAGAGTTAAATGTGACAAGCTTGACAAAAAATCTCAACCTGGTGTGTTTATTGGCTATAGTCAAGTCTCAAAAGCTTACAGAGTCTTTGTGTCATAATCTGGAAAAGTTCTTAGAAGCAGGGATGTGACTTTTTTAGAAGATGGACACTGGGATTTGAGCAAAAATTGTCTAAGTCAGGAATTGGATGCTGAAGAAATTTTGAAAGATAATATTGATGACCAGTCTGTTATAGGAACAAGATTGCTAACTGATATTTATGAAAGGTGCAACATTGTTGTTCTATAGCCTAAAAATTTTGCCAAAACCTACAAAGACCAAAAATGGATTGAGGCTATGAAGGAGGAGCTCAAAATGATAGGAAGAAAAAAAATCACACATGGATATTAATTGATAGGCCATTAAACAGGAATGTTATTGGAGTAAAATGGGTATTCAAAACCAAGCTGAATGCAGATGACTCAATCAACAAGCACAAAGCCCGTTTAGTGGTGAAGGGTTATGCACAGATTTATGGAGTTGATTTTTCATAAACCTTTGCTCCAATTGCAAGATGGATACCAATAGATTGCTATTGGCATTGGCAGCTCAAAATGGTTGGCGAGTTTTCCAACTAGATGTCAAATCAGCTTTCTTGAATGGTGTTCTACAGGAGGAGATTTATGTTGAACAACCTGAAGGCTTTGTTCAACAAGGAGCAGATAGCAAGGTTTTATTTCTAAGAGCCTGGTGCAACAGGTTAAATGATTATCTTTTGAAGATAGACTTTACCAAAAATCTAAGTGAGCTTACAAAGTATGTGAGAAAGGTTAGTTCTGAGTTAATCATTATTTCCATTTATGTTGATGATATTTTGGTCTTGGGAAGCAATGTTGAACTTGTTGATGATTTCAAAACTCAAATGTGTCAAGAGTTTGAGATGACTGATCTAAGACCAATGTCCTATTATTTTGGGAATCGAAGTGCACCAACAAGAAAATGGCATTTTCATATGTCAGAAAAAATATGCCAAAGAAATTCTCAAGAAGTTCAAATGGAAGATTGCAAGGCTGTTTCGACACCAATGAATCAAAAAGAAAGACTCAGTAAAGAAGATGGCTATGAGAGAACTAAAGAAGGCACCTACAAGAGCTTGATTGGATGTCTAATGTATCTAACAACAATACGACCAGATATCTTGCATGTTGTAAGTTTACTTTCTAGATTCTTACACTGTGCAAGTGAAGCTCATTTTCAAGTAGCTAAAAGAGTGATTAGGTACATCAAAGACACTGTTGAATTTGGAATAAAGTTTGAGAATAGTGCTGGTTTCAAGTTCTATGATTATCAGATAGTGACTGGACAGGATCAGTGGATGATATGAAAAAATACAACAGGTTATTGTTTTACTCTTGGATCTGGAATGTTTACATGAAGTTCTAAAAAATAAGAAGTGATGGCACAAAGCACAACACAAGTAGAATATGTTATTGCAATTGCAACAGCAAATCATGCAATTTGATTAAGAAAGTTGTTGGAAGATTTATACTTTCTGAAAAAACAAAGCACACAAATCTTTGTTGACAATCAAGTTGTTATTTCTATATCCAACAATCTAGTCTTTCATGGAAAAACTAAGCACTTCAAGATTAGGTTCTACTTTCTCAAAGAAACACAAAAAGAAGGTAAAGTTCTTCTTGAATATTGCAAGACTGAAGAACAAACAGCAAACATTCTCACAAAAACTTTGCCTAAAGCCAGGTTTGAGTTTTTGCGAGAGAAGCTGGAAATTTGCAGCATCAAAGTCAAAAAAGAGTGTTCAATTTATGACTTTGATACATGCAGATTACCTTAGTAGTCAATGTTTGTTAAGCTTAAGAATAGGTCAATAAAACACTATGTTAGTGAGTTTGTTAATATCTAGTGACTTAATTAGTAGGATAGTGACTTAGTGGATATATTAAACAATTAAAATCTTGTCTATAAATATGTGTTTTGAATTCAATAAAGATGTATTTCACATCAGTTATTCATCTCCTAAACAAAATTATCTACAATGGTTCAAAGACATGAGTTGACATCCCTATATGGATGGATATGTCAAGGACGCTAATATTATAAAACATATTTACATTGTTTAAATATTCAGAAAAGGCAATTTAAAATGTAATATAAAATATTAAAAAATAATGTTTAAGCTCAATCTTATAAGAAGATGAACAAAAATATATAAATCTTAATCATCATTTTAGCCCTTAAGTTGTTTATACTTTATATAATTAACTTCATTTGATATATATAGTGTAGTGTCAGTGTCTGTTTCATAGAGTTTATACTTACCCTGTAACAGCAACATCAACTATTTCAGGATGCAAAATTAACACAGCTTCTAAATCGGCAGGAGCAATCTGTAACAGATCATATGCCATATGTAAGAATATATATACAACCCATAAATTGTGTAAACATAAATTGTAATATAAAACTACATATCCTCACTGTGATTGAAAATTGTGCAATAAATAGAAAAACGTTTTGGGAAAATACAACCTAGCTCCTAAAATGTAATCCTTTTCGTTATGGGTGCAAGTGTTGAGAAGTAAATATAAGTGTCAAGATGCAACTTTATCTTTGGTTTATGATATTAGTAATTGCTCGGATACTTGGAGGAGTATTTCTAAGGTTTGGAAATCCGTGTTATCAAGGTGTTGGTAGAAAGATCCATTTTTGGTGGGATTGTTGGTTACTGTAAGTGTTATCATTGGTGAAAACGTTGTGCAGCATATTCCATACAACTTAAGAGATTGTTTCGTGCATGAGCTTGTATCTAGAAATGATGGGTGGAGGCAAAGGAGTTTTAAGCATTCAGTCCCAAAGTGGCATTTTTTGAAGATTATGGGAGTTTTACCTCCACAAGATATATTAGGCGAGGATAGAGTGGTGTAGGCATTAACACCAGATGGTAGTTTTTCTATTAGTTCAGCTTATCAGATGTTAGAGAGGTGGATCTAGTTTTGATCATTCTAATCTATGGCGCAAGGTTTGGAGGTCTAATTCCCAACCTAGAGAACAATGTTTCTTATGGAAGGTTATGCATGGGGGTTTGATCACAAATGTTTTTTGCTATGATAAAGGGATGACTGATTATAGTCTCTGTCCTTTGTGTCAAAAGGAGGATGAGGATCAACTTCATATTCTTCGTAACTGCCCAAAGTGCTAGAAGTTGGAAAATTGTTAATCCTAATGTATCTGATGGGTTTTGTACACAAAGTATGAGTGCATGGTTGCATCATAACTTAGACAGTGATTTCAACCTGCATAATGGTATCCCTTGGTCTACATTATTTTTCCTATTGGGATAACAGGTGTTTAGAAAGTTAGAAATGATGTGGTGTTCAAGGGAAGAGTTTGATGCACGGTGTATTGCATGCATAGCTTGGAGAAAGGCTTTGGAAGCTTTGCGAGTAGTAAATAGTGGGGAGGATAAGGCTGGTCATCATCATGTTTCTCATCAGGTGAATATTAGGCGGGAGTGCCCTCCAGCTAACTGGATTAAGGTTAATATAGATGGATCAGTTATGCAGCAGGGAAAGCATGCAACTTGTGCTGGTGTGTTCAGGGATTTGCATGGGCAATGGGTTGCAGACCTTATGAAAAATTTGGCCTGGTCTAGTGGTATCCCGAAGCTTGTTGTGGAGTGTGATTCTAAGATTGTGGTGCAGTTTGTGAATTATGGGGTGAATGTGATGCACCCTTTTTGGTAGTAGGTGACTTTTTATTAGACACTAGATGGCAAAAGAATGGGATGTGAGGATTCCACATGTGTATCAAGAAGCAAACACAGATGCGGACTATATGGCCTCTTTAGCTCATTCGAAAGATATAGGTCTTCATATAGTAGACTCACCACCTGTGGGGTGTGCTTTTTCACTTCATAGAGATGTTATGGGTCTTCCCTTGACCTGTAATATTCAGTTGTAGTTTTGTTTTTGAGCTTTTGCCCTCAATACCAAAAAAAATAAACGTAATCCTTTTTATAACTAGGCATACAAGAGCTTTATAACAAGGTTTGAAGTTTCTTCTGAAAATATATATCAAAATCCCCAACTTCCTAGTCAGTATTTTTATTACTTTACTACATTTTTAATGTCATTCTAAATTGATCCAAATTTAATTGATAAATCCAATAAGCATTTCATGTGTTCCTTTGAACAACATGGGTACTATACCCATGCATTTGAACATGGGAAGTCTCTTAAAGTTATTTACCGAGTAAATGAAGTGCTTAAACAAATACTACAACACTCGATGCTCAAGAAAAATATTCTGTCTAATATTTTATAAGCCGCAAAACCTATCTAAAAATACTGTTGATCTACTACCAGCTGTTCCATTGTGCGCCAAATAAAGAAAGCCTATTGGTATTTGTCATACATTATTACATTTATATGTACATACAGGTAAAGTTCCATACAGAGTGCAGTTATGTCAACTTGTGAATGTTTCCAAGGGAGAACCCAATCCAACAGGGAGGATAAGAGGAAAGAGAGTGGGGTTTGAACCTACAGACTCTCATTGGATGTCACACAATCCTACCAACTCAGCTGTCTCTAGGGAACAGTTACTTATTTGTACAAGTGTATATGTATATGCTTGAGCAAAGATTGTTATTTATGCGAAATTATTTAAAATTATTAATCCAAACATCAGATATACCTGAAAGCCCTTGTATTTGATGATATCTTTCAAGCGGTCAGATATGTGTAAATACCCATCATGATCAAAATAAACAACATCTCCAGTATGTAGCCAACCATCTTTATCAATTGTTGACATTGTAGCTTCCTTATTATTCAAGTATCCTGAGAAATTAAGTAGAAAATTTCAAATTAATGTACTTCAATTGAAATGGCAATAAAATAGGCAAAGAAAAAGTATTAGTAGATATAAGCTATACTTGATTAGATTTAGCGGCGACAAAGGAACATGCATGCACACGCACATACATCTCTAATATAGGAAAATTACATAAGCAAGAAGTCACGGCAACAAACATAACCAGATGCCTTGAAGGCAAATTTTAATTAGCTTTTCTCTAATCTAAATAAACAGAAAAATTTTCGGTAACATTTTGGCAAGGACATGACAGGTATCTTTTAACTGAACAGGTGTCATTGGCAGTAACATCTGATTGTACGAATTAAAACAAGTAAATGTGTGTCTGGTTCAAGTTATTTTGAAAAAATAATCGCTTGTTTATATCAATGTCAATAAATATTTTGGAAAATAAGGAATTATTTCTGAAAAATAAGGTGTTCCCAAACACCCACTAAAACTAAATTACTCACTTCATTCATATACTTAAAGCTACAAACACTCTAACAGTCTAATAGATAAGCTTATAATATCACTCACTGGAATAATACTAAACAAGTAAACATAAATGGAGCTTCTCAGCCAAATTTTGGCGGACATGAAATATAATAAACCATGATATTCAATTATTATTGTCAAATATTGTATACATTGCAAAAATTGAATAAGGTCAATTCTTTCTATTGTATATCAATTCACGAAAACAGAGTTTTACCCCTCATAATGGAAGGCCCTCTCAACCAGAGCTCACCGCTGCTGCCTGGGGGCAAAAATGCGCCAGTATTCCAGTCTACCACTTTTGCCTCCATATTTGGAGCCAATAACCCTATTGAAGAACAATTGCAAAACTTTTCAGTATTGAAGCCACGTGTTCCTACTGCAGTTGACTCAGTCATTCCATAACCCTAAAAAGAAACAATCTTACAGCTTTTAAAAATCTAGAGAAGCAACATTACCATAAACAAATGTTTGATTTTAAAGGTCCAACAGTAGTTGTTGATGTGAATATTAATGGCACAATAAGAGTATTTATTATTTGTTATTATACAGAACTCTAGGGCTCATAAGCAGAGGGGGAAGTTTACATCCAACATGGCCCTTTGCTTGTATCTCTTTCAAACTAAACAGTATAGTTTATTAAAGTATTTCCAGTGTTCCATTTCAGTTACCACAATTTGTCATAACAATAAGCAATGAAATGGCATCAGCATTCAGATTATTACAACAATCACAAACACTCATACAATACACACACACACACACATACAGTGCACACACACACATATGGTATTGACTCAAACAATTAGATGAGTGCTGGCAAAATGACTTGTATTCTTTGAATAAGGCTATCTTGCTGCGAGGTTCTTTACCTGTATAAAATCAACATTAGGGAAAGCTAGGAGAAACTCATTAATAACTCCCATGCTCAAAGGTGCTGCCCCACTGGAGACCTGTACCAAACTCTGCAACTTACTGCCATTAACACCCTTTGCCCTTGTTATCAATGCTGTCAACATTGGTGGAACAACCGGAAAGTGTGTGACTTTATATTCATCAATCACCCTGAGGACCTCATCTATGTCAAATTTCTTCATCACAACGACAGTAGAACCCAACGACAGCAGTCCCAGAGCAAATAACGATAAACCATACACATGAAACATTGGCAAAACAGCCAGATACACATTCCTCAAGCACGAGTATTCATATTGAGAAGCTTCAAACCTCACAAAAAGCTCAACCATAGCAACAAGATTTTTATGGGACAGAACAACCCCTTTGCTCACACCAGTAGTCCCTGAAGAATACAATATCCCAGCAGTGTCTTCCTGCTTAATAACAGGTCTTTTAGGCAAATCAAAGTCTCCAGAAATCAACTCACCAAAGCTTGAGAAACAACCATGCCTCAAGCTCTCTTCATTTTCAGGCACAGCAATAACAGAAATTCCCAATGGCTCTAGTTTCTTCTCATTTTCAGGCACAGTAAAAGCCAGACTCACACCACACTCATTAACCTGCCTGCGTACTTCATAGACACTACTAAGAGGATTCAAGGGTGTAACAACAGCACCAAGATAGAGAACACCCAGGAACACAATGGGGTAGTAAATGGAATTTGGAAGAAAAATCAGAACCACGTCACCTTGTGAAACACCTATTTTGTGAAGACCAGAAGCAACGGATTTGACCAAAGGTAACAACTTTGAGTAAGAAATGGAACACCCAGATGAGGAATCAACGAGGGCTGAAACCCCATTATGGTGGTGGGAAAAAATGAAGGAAACAAGGTCAAGAAAAGGGTCGTTGGGAAGGTCCACGGGGGCGTGTTTGCTATGGCAAATACCGGTTTTTGGTGAGAACCAATGAGGGTGAGTGAGGGGCATGTCGCAGTTTACGTTTGTTGCCATTAATTTTGACTCAGAGAAGAGAAGAGTTCAAATGTGCAATGCAATGAACCTACGAAGAGTGAGGCGTTGGTAGAAAAGGGAGAGAATATGTGAGTTGAGTTAGAAATCAACGTCGGATCCCGGCTATCCGAAAAACGCAAACTGAAGCGGAGGATCACAAAAAAATGCAACACAAAAGGGGCGAACCAAGCGCTTGCGCGAAGGAAGAAGCGAACCAACCAGAATGGAGACAGGGAGGAGAGGCGAAAGAGAGATTTTCGAGGGGCGTTAAGACCGGAGCTTTTTGTAGTGCTAGCAGGAATGCAAGTGAAAAGCGGCTCCACATCCACCATAGAGTGACTTGACAAAGGAACGTGCCAGCTTCGGAACATCAGCATTGAATTCAGAAATTGGAATAATGGAATGAAATCAATGAATGTTGGGCGTAAATAGAAAAGAGAAATTATCTGTGGAAATCCAAAATCCAAATTCCAAATATAGCATTATACTATGATTGTTTCTTTCACACTGCAATTTGGGGTTCTCGCGGGAACTACTCCACATGTGGGGTTCAGGTCGGGTTCATTTATTTTTGCCGAAACAAAACCAAAACAATTTTTTTTAAACCATGTTGTCGGTCATTATAAATATAAAACAATTTATTCTTTATTTTTAATTATCAATTTTATTATTTATTTTATAAAATGTATAAAAGATAATCAATTTTAATAAATAATAAACTAATTTACCATTAACAAAATAAAAATTAAAAAAAAAACTGAATAAAAAATAACTTGATTTAAATAAGCATCAAAATAACTAAAGTTATTAACGAATTATTTAATTGAGTTTATTTTTAATATATTTTATAAAATAAAAGATAAAAAATTATAATTAAAAATAAAAAATAAAAATAAATTTTACATATTTATAAAAATTAAAAATATATTTGTTTTTAACAAACAAAAAGAAAAAATTAACGTATATAAATTATATTTTAAAAACTTTTACACTCACAACTATTTACAAATTATAGTTAATAAAATTTGTAATATAATTATTTAAAAACTAATAAATTAAATATACATAATAATTTATAATCAAATAATAATATAAATTATTTTATGTCCTCAATACATGACCTATTTTTTTCTGTAAAGATTCATCATCCATAATCTTCATATCTAACTATTATAAAACTAATATATCTATTTGATTTACACGTCCTTTTAAGACATTTGCATCATTTAACTATTAAATGACACATACTTAAATAAATAATATATTTTCACACGGTTAAAGAGCCACTTAGTAGATTAAAATTAGTAGGAGGATGAGTTTAAATACCTCAAAAGTACATTTTATTTTAAATTAAATTAATTCAAACATAGATTTATTTATTCATTTAATTATAATATTTCTTTTTTTTCATAATGAGATATATCTTCTATAAAAAATAACTATATGCAAGTTAAAATATTTATGATATAACGAGAGTAGTTATTTTAACGATGATTCTTTTTATACATAAACTAAAATAAATATATTTTTATGTCAATTTTAAATTTTATACGAACCATTTAAATCCTTCCAATATTAGGCTGGTTTTAGTAGGTTAGAATATAAAACTTTATAACAGATTAACAGTAGGGTTATCCTTTTGCCTTAAAAAAATAATAAATAACCTTGAAAGTAGGTATGTCAGGACTTGAACATGGACTTCGTGCTTCCGAAACACATAATACACTTATGACCTCAAATAACATAATATTATGGTAAATTGGTCATGTAATATTTTTAGGATAAATATCTTAATTTAGGGTTTATTGAATAAGTACTTGTCGTATAAATATTTATAAGTTATTTTTATAATTAAAAAAGTTATAAATTATTTTTATAAATTATTCTAAAGAACTTGTAGAAATAAATCTACAATAACTTACATACATATTATAAATTATTTTCATAAATTCTCCTAACATCTATAGCCTTCCAGTACATGGTGAAACTATGCATCACACCACCTAGATGGGACACAGCACATTCCGGTGTCACATGGAACGTTTGCATTTAGAAATTTATTTATGGTTGCCCAAGTTTATTTGGCAACGTACTATTGCACCAAGTAGGCATGCGAATCTAATGTGATACAGCTATGTTTGGTTACACATTGATTAGATAATATGTAATTAAATTGGGGGAGAGGTTATCATAATGGGAAAGGAATCATAACTTGACAGTGGCAAACATTTAAATTATGGGCTAAAAAATTAAAGGTGGTAGAGCAAAATCATAGGCACTATTATGTAACCCTAAAGAAGTATAGACACTATCATAAGCTCCCTTGCCCAAAAATAGATAACTATAATAAGTAAATGCAACTGAATCTTAAGCCCTTTCTATAAGTTTCATTGAGGCAAATTCGTGAGGGAAAAATGTACCATAAAAAATAAACGAACAAAAACAAGGTTAATATCTAGTCTGTCATTGATTTTTAAAGTCAACCAAGATAATCTTTATTCGTGAATTGATATTAAAAACATTATTAGTGGAATGATTTCTTTTTCTCTTCACATTATATTATATTTCTAAAACGACCGAAGACCACTCCGAGGATTGCATAAATTTAATAACTTTCATAATAGCAATATTAAAGGCAATGACCCTGTTAATCAGAACAAGTTAATTTGGCGAACATAAAAACCTCTCTAGCAGCTTGATCAAGTAAAATCCTGCCTACTTTAGCCACCGCATATTTATAAGAATCCAAAGCATTTACATGTAAGGAAAAAAATCATTTACATTTGCAATAGATAGATAAAAAGCCTAAAAAACACATCTAAGTTGATAGCAACACTAAAATTTCGGTAAGGGGTCTGAAGCAACCTTGTTAATTGATATGCACTACTCCAAGGCTCAACTTAGTACTGATAAACATAATGAGGAGGAGACGGAGGATGGTATTGGTAGTAATAACCTGGTGAAGTTGGATACTCACTATACAGAGGTGGAGAGGGTTCATGGAGATGATGGGGTGGGGATGGTTGATGGACATAATGGGGTGGGGATGGTTGATGGACATGATGGGGTGGGGATGGTTGATGGACATGATGGGGTGGGGATGGTTGATGTACATGATGGGGTGGAGAGAGTGAACTAGGCTCGCTTGGTGGGGAACTCGCTACATTAATTTGGTGTTTATCTACTCTGACTTCAACCAATTCCTCTTCTTCTACCTCAAATGACCGGAAGATTGGATGCAAGTAAGCATCAGCCAAATAAGCCTTTATGTTCAAGTCAGGTTCTGTGCTTTTCTCCAATAAATCCTTTGACATTGCCTCCTGAATAGATTAAGAGAAATCAATTTCCAATACAACCAACGACTATGAGCAATATGACATAACATGTAGCCACCTCTAAAGAAAAACAAAAGGAACTTAAGTTTAGAGAAATCCACAGTATTACTAACGTTTGGTACCCCTTCCTAATTGGAAATTTGTAATATTGGCCTATTGCATGGTGCATGTCTTACCTCAAGCGGGTACTTCCTAAATGCTGGCTCAAAACGTCTCTGGCAGAACTTGTGAAATGCAAATGTCAATATTGGTAATATAACAAGCAAAGGTGTGGATTTCGCAGCCTTTTTGGTGCTAAGCAGACCCAGCAGAAGAAACTGGGATATTAGCAAGCTTGCGATAATGCGGCTGTGAACATGTGGCCAAAATGCAGCAGCACTTTCATACTGTTGGTAGTAGACATTGATTATCTGCATGATTAAACATCGTATAAAATTATATTTAGACTACACATCACACCATCCTGCATCATTGCATTTTCAGACATTATGATCTTTTTAATGGACAAAACATAACAGCTATGGCTTCTTTCTATATGTTATTCATGGTTTGGCAATGTCTGGCACGTCCAAAATCCTAGAAATCTTGTAGCTACCATGTTTGCAAGCCCTGCTTAGCAAAAAAGGCATGTTTCAAGATCAGACTAGTAGAGACACTGACCTGATGACGGTAAACCAAATATGCAAAGCCAAAGAAGACTAGTATGAAGGGGAGAAGGATTGGTGTCACCACAGCATACACAATTCCAAGAAGGAAGTATAGTTGAAGACTTGGAATAGTCTCTGGAAAGTCCACACTCCCAGGGTCCATGGCCTTTCCTCTATCTCTTTCTGTTTTAACTACGAACATGTTCTTGAGATGATATATAACCAATGGCTTTAATCTGAGAATCTCACCAGCAATTCCAGCCCATCCATCAACCATTATGTATGTCATAAAGAAGGTTGCCTTCATTGGAATGGAAACTCCAATCGTTCTAGGAATCCTATAGTCAACAATAAAGTTCACAAAGATCAATCAGGTGCAAAGCATATATGAGCTTTTTAACGAGAGAAAAAAATCCTTGAGGCAATGAACAAGATCAGGAAAGATTTATCAAATACAGTGAAAAATTCAATACAGTTGCAAAAAAGTTATGATATTTATTGCATTGAATTTATAAAAATAGAGCAAATCTAAACACAATATATAGCCAGTCAGTCATTGCTTTAACTCAAAACTGCTTAATTAAAAACATACTGTGTAGGTGACTGGTGAAGAAAAGCATGCAGTTGCTGAAATGCAGTCCCAGTCACTACACTTCCCAAGAAAACATTCACCAGCATAAAATAATAATATTTTGCTGCTGTCTTCCGCTCAAGTGTTGACAATGCAATATATCCCTCAATTTTTGACATGATCATCAGAACTGTGGGTAGAATGTACAAGAATATTTTAAGGGCCAAACCAGGAAGAAAACCTTGTAGAAAGGACTTGATGAATTTCCTGCGAAAAGCCAAAAAACCTTGTTAGGTTAACTTTAAGACATTTGAATCTAAAAGTAAGCAGCAGATTACCAAGCAGTCAACTCCAAGCATGAGTACAAGTGCACTAGGTGGCCTATGGAAAGTAAAGATGACAAAATAAGATTGGGAACTTCGATTGTATATACCATAGATAAAATTTAGAAACAAATGATTATTCCCAGTCATTTCATTTTTAAGTAGCAAATCTGCTGTTTTGCATAAGGTAAAATAGTGAATTATAATGCCTTCAAGACATAAGCATCACCATCAATCCTGATTAATTTCAAAACCTAAACTTAATAAATCAAGATTGAGGCATTATCCTACCCAAGAGGCTAAAACAGTGAATGATGAAATTCAAGAACAATATACATCAACCTCTAGAGTAATTAATTGCCTTCTTTATTATATATTCAAAAACCAATTTAAGTTCACTTACAATTCTATAACTGGTCTGAGAAAAGGAGCAACTCTTTCAAGACCCTCCAAATTGGCAAGGGATTGGACAAAAGCAATGGGAATCATGTAGAAGAATACCAAGGCAAACACAGACAAAGATATTATAAGCTTTCGGATGGTTAAAGAAACAAATGGTATGGCCAAGTTCCGCCAATATACATCACGTGGCTCTGGGGCCCAATCAGTCAGCCAGAGTGTCGGATTCTTGCTTTGTTGGGTTTGTGCACAAACTGATGCTCCCCATCGAGAATTGAATGAAAGAAAAGCAACTGGCAAAATAGATTTGGGATCTTTTATAATTTTTTGGCGTTCCAATGTCATCTGCATAAGACATGCAGCATAGCTATATTAAAGTACCTCAACCAAAATAATTGAAGCACGTGTATTAGGCATTAGCTTAAGGACATAGAAAATTACCTAACAAAATTTTAAAAATTAAAAGGAAATAACTGTAAAAAGGTAACATGCTTCAGAAAAGAGAAACAAACATGACTTACCATCTTATCAAGTTCCTTAATTGAATGTTTGTAGTACTCAATAGCATCAACTTTCCCACCCCAAAGCCCTAAAAATCCAGTCTAAAAACGAGAAGAATAACAATGTCAGAGCCAGGGTTCAAACAGATTAAGTCACATATTGTACTGTTTGCATTCCTAGCAATTACATACCATGACAGTTGGCCTCTTGTCAGGATGTCTCTCAAACTTAAGCTGGTAATAGCTCAGCCAATTTTGGAGTCTATCTCTTCGTTTTGCAAATTTAGCAAATTTGTTAGCATTGTAGACAGCCTGAAAAATGCATGCATAATAACAATTAGTATGATATAATGTAAAGAAATGTTCTGCCGAATTAAAATAAATCTACATTAACACCATGTATAAAATCCCAGATCAATTAATCTTTAATAAACTTTCCCAATCAATGAATATAATAAAAATTATTACCTGGTGTCCAATATAATGTTCTGGGTGGTTTGTTTGAAAGAAGCTATCCACAGTATCTGATACTGAGTGGCCAGACATATGTGGGATATTCCTGACAACTACCTGCAACAAGCACACAAATGCTGAAGATTTGGAAAGATGGCTCAAAGGAAATTAGAGGGGGAAATCAGCATTTGTAGGAGTGACAATCCAAACTGAAGTATTCTAAAACCATTACGTCTTTGGTATAAGAGTTTAATATTGATCTAAGATAATGTTTAAGCATCAGTCCCACTGCCATATCTTACATCTCCACTGGAGTTCCAAGGCCACTTTATTCAAGTACCAAGGATGGGTTCAAAGCTGAGAAAGGAAGAAACTGAAAATTGATTCCTTGTAAAGAAACACTAAAGAATCGTAGCCAAATAATAACAGCAGTATTCAGGCAGGAAACTATAGAAGTCTGGATTCAAGTTTTGTTTCATCAAATTCTTTCTCACCTAAAAACCATGATGCATTATACAAAAATCATAAAAAAGAAGAAAGCATCAAGGGTGGGAAACTATGTAAATGGACAGTCTAAATACTACTACATTGAACCAGTACATAAAAAATAAAGCACCATAAAATTATTGGGAGCAAATAAAGAGAACAAAACAAGTTACATTCATATGTAGCTATTAGTCCAAAAGTCTGAATATCTAAAATGCGACATATGAACAAACAAAGTGAATGGAACTCTGGCAGAATATAAAGCCTTATCCTACAGAGTGATTTTATGTCTTTTCCATTCAATTGTGTTGAAAAGGCCATCAAAAGACACCCGAACCCAATTTTGTTCCTGACAAGGAGGCACCTGCCCAACTGTCTGAGAGCTTAATCCATAAAAGCAAAATAAAGAGAAACTGCAAATTATCAAATATTATACAGCCAAATAAGGAAAGATTTTGGCTCAGTAAATGGCACAAAAAAATTAAAAGTCATTTTTTAATATTGAATTAGAATCTTTGATGACATTTATGCAGTATGGTATAAGACATAAAGCCAGTCCTCATCCAGAAGTGATAGCTAGAATTATATCTTCTCCAAGATCTTACTCTCACAGGCCCAATGAGGAACTTGGGAAATAAGAGTAATTTTATTAGTGACCAAGAATACTTGATGGTTTTTAAGCAGCATTGAGAATTTGAGAATGGGACCAATGATTTATTTGCAACACATGGAAAATAAACTGATCAAACGAACAACTCAAGCTTTACTATAATACACAAAAACATGGTAACAGACACTTCGCAGCAATTGAGAAAATGGTGAGGAGCTCCAAGAAATGCTTTCTAGCAATAAAAAAAAACAATCTTAATTTTATTCTGCTCTATTAAAAATGAATTAAAAATTGCAACTTACTGTGAATTGCTCCACACGCCTGCGCTGTGAGGCCAAGAAATGCAATCTCATTGATGCTATATTATCATATTCTTTGTACAGCAGAAAACAAATCCATATTGTGAACAGGTATTCCAATGCTATGTGAACAAAAAATCTGAAATTTATAATTACATATATGTTAGCAACTAACAGTGGTGGTAACATAAACAAACTATCATGAAAACGTAATGTAGGTTGTAATACACAAAAAATAAATATGACGAGTTAACCAAAACAAGGGAGAGAGGGACGAAGAGAAAATATGTAAATAGTAGATATTAGATATCAGGGATTGGATATGATTCCTTTTTATTAAAACCTTGTGTCTTTGGGTGAGGTTCCATGACACTGATTTACTAGATAAAGCAAATATTTATTACATGTAATTTGTTTTAGTAATATATGAATAAAAGTGAACTCTTTGAAGAAACAAAATTAATTCCATGTACCTAGATATATCTGAAGTCTGTTTTGAAACTTAGATCATAGTAATTCAGCATTACAAATTACTTGAGACAATAAATAGTACACTATCTCCGATTGATATCTCGTGTTTTCTTGGAGATATATGTAAAACGACTTCCTTACATAAAGAAAGCGTCAATTATATTCAAAACTTGTTTTAGTAGAATGATTGAAATTTTATTTTCCCAAATCATTACACTCAGTCTTCTAGTTTATTGCCACCACATATATCCAGATAAAATGTAAGAGATGCCTCAATTATACTTTTTCCTAATAAAATTCTAATCCATGAGTGACTAATAGTTTATGCCAAGAGAAGGAAGCTCCAAACTTGGATTCTAAGGGAAGCATTAGTTCAAAAAGCACTGTTCGGAATTATTTTTATTATTTATTTCTTTTTTTTAGAGATTAAGGAAAACACAACCGTACCTTATAGATTTAGGTGGAACATTTGATATTGAGAGTTTATCAATATCACTCACTACCAATTCCTTTTTAAGGAAAAATAATGTCCCACTTGATACGTTGACTGGTATAAGAATGAGGAGTGCCACAACTGTGATTGGAATAAAAATCTTTAAACTGAAAATAAGAGGTAAAAAAATAGTCAGAATGCTAAAATCACAATAAAATAATTTCAACATTAATGTTAAGTTGAAAAAACTAAAAAGAGGTTCCTCCTCTTAATTTTCATGATCTAAAAGTCATGCCACTCACAAGTTCACACTATGGTATTAAATATGATACCCAGAAAAGGTGCATCCCTCACGTAACAGAAAAAAGTTGACAGAAAACAGAAATAGAGGGAGCTAAAAGGAAAAGTGGAAAACGTAGCAACATGGGCTGTACCCCAGAAGGTGAAGCTTCCACGGGAGGGCTTTAACAAAAGCTGGCAAAACCAAAAAGAAAATTGAAAACCACACGGCATAACTCTAGAATCTATTTGATAATCAAAATGCATAGAAATACAAACACAACCACCGACTGCTCATAATTTTGGGAAGTAGAACAATTTTCCAAACATGATTGTCGCACAACAAACAAAATCACAATTCCCAGAAACACAACAGCAAGTTAATTCTTTCCTTTTTTCAAATGGTTAAATTAATTTTTATATATATATAAAAAAAAAAAAAAAACTAGACAGTGACTAAAGTTAAAATCTTTTGTGTTAAAAAAAAATTGCAAGTATGGTAGCCGCATAATAATCCATCACATCAATCACACAACAAAGTGACAATTCCCAGAATTGAGTATATTAAATTAAAAAAAAAAAAAAGTACAGAATATGCCTTAAATTAAAAAAAAATTATAATAGATTAAATGAAACAAAAACAAAACAAAAGAATTGGTAATTTTATTATGAGTTGAGCTGAAAACAGCATCTGCTTGTTGGAAGCAAACAACAATGGAGCCAACCATAGAGAGAGATATGTTTCAAGCAAGGTTTCATGTTTGAGAAAAACAAAATAGTGAAAGTTGATGTAAGGGGTGTAAAAGGAGAGAGGAGTACCCCAGAGTATAGATTCTAAGGAAAGCAGCAGAGTCCAGGCCAGCATCGCTAATAATCTCAGACTCACTGGTTCTAAGAGCCTGTGGCATCCAGTTCAGGAAAGTAAGGTAAGTTCTGAAATTGAGGTTCACAAATTTTCCCACAAAATTCCCAGACCTCCTTGGACTGCTTCTCCCTCCACTGATATACCATTTTGGAAAGTAGACCCTATCATTGATGGGTTGGATTCTCAGCAAAGCAAAAGCCAGCAAGAAGGCAAAGGCAGAGAGAATGTTGATTGCAGCTGAGACCCCAATGTCTGCAAGAGTTGCCATGTAGAAACCACAAGAGAGAGTCTAGAGAGAGAGAGAGAGAGAATATGAGGTGTAGAAGAGGAAGAGAATTGAGTAGAAGAATGTGAAGGAAAAGAATAACTGATTCTTGGTAACTCCAATTCTTTATTGAAGGGTAGAAAAAAAAAAACTGGGTTCCTTGCTGTGGTTTGACTTTATTCAGCATAAATTAATAAACTTTATTTAAAAAATAAAAATATTGGAGTTTGGTTTTGTTTGATTGTGATGAGTAAGAGAGCACTTTGCAAGTAGGGGCTTTCATGTGCTAATAGGAAAGGATTAACATTTAACAGTGTGGCATGTTGTGTTTTTTTTTTTTTTGTGTTGTTGCTAAGGATTTTCATTGTTTCATGGGTTTGGGTGGTGTTATCTCACATAGGACTGGTGGCTTGGTTTTCTATCATTCTGTTGTCTTGTTTTTGTGATTGTCTCTGTCTATGTCTCTATGATCATATGAATCATGGTGTCACGCATTAGATAAATTGAAAAGGCATAAAAAAGAGAAATTTAATTAAAGGGGCCAATCTTTTTGCTTTGTTTCTTACTTTATTCCACAGCTTTTCCTCGCGGCGGGAAAGTTTGCTGTAATTATGGGAATCGCTATGTTCGCGGCAATAAATCGGCTTACGTTATTCAAAATACGCAAAAATACAAATCCCCATTATTTAGTCTTGGAACTATACAGATAAATAATGTTTATAAAATAATGGTAATATAATCTCTTATATTACATGTTTAATTAGGTATGATAATATTATCATTTTTATGAAAATAAATTTAATGTTATGTATATAATGTTGAAAATTAATTGGATAGTTAATATAAAACTATGGAAAAAAAATCTATTTATTATAAATTATTAAAATTATAAAATTTTATAAGTGTCATTCATAATTTTTGTATCAGTAGTGAAAAGATATTAGAAACTAATGAGTTAAAATGTGTGATGGTAACCTTCCTTTAGAATTATTAAGTCACATACGAATTTATATTAAAAAATAGTATACAATTTAAATATAAATAATAAATCATAAAAATGTCAAATTTATGTAAGTATTTTTACATAAATTGATTTTAAAATGATTAAAAATATAATTTTATATTAATATTTAATTATATATACTGATATAATTATTAAATTTAATTATATATATATATACAAATTTATAATAATTTATGCCCTATTTT
This sequence comes from Pachyrhizus erosus, assembly GCA_026544285.1. NCBI lineage: Eukaryota > Viridiplantae > Streptophyta > Magnoliopsida > Fabales > Fabaceae > Pachyrhizus > Pachyrhizus erosus. The sequence goes on along the minus strand of JAMLFT010003125.1, from coordinate 769 downwards.
GAATCAATTATCTAAACTTTTTGATACATAATATATATGTCAATGATACTAAGTAATATGATAATTTATTAATAAATGATAATACGTTTTAAAGATAATATTTTATACTATTATTTATAATTATATGGTCAACGTCATTTAATGATTTTAGTTACATATAATTTTATAAGGGTGATAGTAAATTATTTAATGACAATTTTTTTCATATATACTTAAATTAAATCATTTTATATAAAAAATAATAATACTATATGTATTAATAAATAAAATTATATTACTATTTAATTATAAATATTATATATAATTTTAAATTAACTTTGAATTGATTATTTTTAAAATTAATTATATTATCATATTATTTTGCCCAATTAACACACACACGTACATATATATATTTATTTATTTATTTAATTATATCGTAAGCACCATTTAATGATTTTAACTACGTAAAATATATCAACTTACCAAGTCCGTGTTATTGTTATTTACGATACGGTCAACATCACTTAATGATTTCAGTTACATATAATATGTGAATTTACTAAGGAATGTGATATATATTATTTAATGATAATATGCTTACACCTATTTAAATTAAAATACATTATATGAAGAATAAACATTATATTTATGATATGTAAAGAACTTTTATTTTGTTGTTTTCTAAAAAAATATAAACTTATTAATTTTTATAGTAATTATTTTAAAAATTATATCTGTAATAATTTTTAATTAGTTAATTATTTAAAAAAATTATATTCACAATATA
>JAMLFT010003124.1:0-22957 GCA_026544285.1 Pachyrhizus erosus | reverse complement strand
AATTTATCATTATTATTAAAATTATTAATTCATTATTATTATTAGATAGTTTTATTAATAATATTAATTTTTAATTATTACTATTATAAATAACCGACTATATATATATATATTTATATAATCAATTATATATAAAGAAAAAATGTTTTGGAAGGTTGTGATTTAACTAGTTTATTGTTTATTTTGAGGGTGTTCTTTATATATGTGTTGAATTTATTTTGCGTGGGTCCTGCATGATTCTTGAAATTTTCTGCAGTAATTCATCTGTAACAAAACGACCAAAGTCGAAAACATTCGTAGGTTTCTTCGCCTTCAGTCACTCTCCCCCATTATTTGATGATAACAAACAAAGCGTTAGTGTATGTATTTGGGTTGAAATTGGAGTTTGGGTACGAAAAGACACTTTTTTCGATAGCAATTTGGGTTTAGCAAATTTAGATTTTGAGGTTGCTTCTTCAATATGCTGATTTTTATGGTTTGGATGGTAAAAAAGGAGAAAATCAAGGAACGTAGCGGATCTAGGATTTTAAATTAAGAGGATAATTTATTTAAAAAATAAAAATCAATTATATTATTATAACAAAAATTAGAATTAGTGTATTGAAATTTATATATTATTTTAAAAAGTGAAGGACGCATATTACACTCTTTAAATATATCTGTAAATATTCTTATTTATTAAATAAAATTTTTATTTTTTATTTTAATTTAATTTATTTATCATTTTTATTCTTATAAATTGAATATTTTATTTTTTTTGTCTTTATATATTTTGATAATTTTAATCCATATATTTTGAATATTTTATTTTCTTAATCTCCATAAAATTATTTGAATATTTATTTTTTTAATTTAAATATTTTTTGTTTTTATAAAAAAATTTGTCATTTAATCCATATAATTTAAGTATGTTTTTTTATCTCATAAAATTATTTGTGTCATTTTAATATATGAATAACACATTACAGCGTGATGTAACACATACAGTTACATAAACAACACTTTACATCTTATTTATCTTATTGCATCATCTTTTAAAAAATTTAATTTAATGATAGAAACTAAAATAATACAAAAAAAAGTATTTTAAAAACTAAAATAACTGAAATAATTTTATAAGAACTAAAAAATAAAATGACTAAAATAAAGAATTAAAGATATTAAAACCTTTTATTTAAAATTTTATATTTGTAAAAAATCCATAACATTTGAATTTTTTAATTGTTTATTTTGCGAAAATTTCATTAGGGTTTATCTTGACAGGAAACACAATAAATATTTGCATTAAAGATTAACATAATTATTGAGAATTTTATTCAAACAACATCACTAAAAACACTTAAACAACTGTGACTAGGTTTTATTTAACTCTAAATAAAATAAACAATAATATTTACCCATCATTTTTATTATATTATTTTACATGCTTTTACATAACAAAAAATATTTAACACGCACTTATTATTTTTATATTTCTAGAAATAAAATATTAAAAATGAATTAAATAATATGATGTATGATTACATAATTTATAACAGTCAATCTCATGTTCCCCTTTTACAACATAGTTTGGTCAACAGTAACATGGTAGGTTGGTTCCACGGGGTCAAAGATTTGTGAGGATTGGGTCAGATACGAGACAATCCAATGGTTACAGATTTTCTGGATAACGCATATCACGTATGACCTTTTACACTCCACATAACTTGAAGCTTCCATTTTTCTGCTTTTGCATCTCTCTCTCTCTCTCTCTCTATATATCTTTAGAGACCCCAAACAAGATAGTTGTGGTTGCAGCAATGGGTGTCTCCTTTCTCTCAACTTGCCCTTCTCTGCTTCCACTCGTTGCTTATGCTACACCACCCTCCACCAGATACCAACCTCGTTCAGTAAGTTTGCACTTTGCTCCTCTTGTCTTTGTGTACTATTGTCTCTCAACACACAATGCAGTTGCAAGTATTGGTTTCCCAAGTTCATGGGTGCTGTTATGTCTCATTGTTCATGAGTTATGGGAAATGGTTTTGGAATTATACATTGATATGACAAAGAAATACTCGATCATTTTAACTTTAACAATTGTTGCATACTTATTGTAAGTTAGTTATAACCGTTGTTTGTTCAATGTTGATTATGTACGATGTGTTCTTAGGTATCCATTTGTTGTAATAAAACCATAAGCGATCTTAGTGATGAAGAGCCATTCCACTGGAGAAGGAGAGACATTCTTAAATGCGTTGGGGCAACCGTTGGTATGGTAAGAGCCATTCTATATTACAATTTTTTGGAAAATTCTAAGTGTTCCCTGTTTCTCTTCTCTGTTTATTTCTTTCATTTACTTTTGAAAGCTCTACCTAGTCTTTCCATATGATGTATATGCTTTACTAATACAAATAGAAACATTATTTGACAATGGCGCTAATAGGAAATTATGAAGTCCATATTCTTAAAATTTCACATCTTTTTATATGAATTCACTAGGATATTTGTTCTCACTTAACAACGCCAGATTGTTATGCTTGCCAATGTTAATTCTGGACTTGAAACCATGATATCTCCATTTTGTTCTGTTTCTTTTCTTTCCATAATTGAAGGTCTGCCAAAGTTTCTTTGGTTGATATGATGTGCTTTAATGGTTACAGCAACATTACCTAAAATGACCCAGGGTTGGGCAAACTGTTAATTAAACAACATTTTACCCATACAAAATATTCATATCCATTGTGTTGATGGAAGATCTGAGAAGGAGCGAACGGAGGGACAATTACAACTTTTACAAAAACTAACTATAAGTGTAATATTGGTAACTATAAGATAGCTTTAGCTTATGTAGAGAATGAGTCACTTAATAACAAAGTTATTAATAAGATTCAGATGTCAGTTAGGTAGCTCATTTACCTATATGATGTTTAACAGAGATCAAAACATCACTGATATAGGTAAGACAGATGAATGACAAGTAGCTTATTTGGGCAATGAGATACCTGATGTCAGAAACAAGAATGAAAATTTCAACACAGAACAAACATGGACAACCAATCAAACCAACAATGAGAGAAATGGAAGAAAGTGCTTGCACAATGATTTTTATACAGGTTCAATCTCCAACATGGAGGCTACATCTAGCTCCCACCCAATGTAAGGTTTTTGCAATATCTAATCACTTAGTAGTCTTTGAATTGTCTATCCTTACCAATTAGTTGCACCATAACTCTTCACCTTGAGATTCAGTCACTCTCGAACCAATCTCCCTAGCTCACATTGATACGGAATAGAATGAAAAACAAATCCAAGAGTGCATCTCTTGGCAGGGTACTCCTGATAAACCTATAGTACTCCGATAGGGCTGAGTGCTTCTTCAACCCAATTTCAGATACGCTCTAAATAAAGGAAACATCAATATCATTCAAAAACCAAAGTTGTTTGAGGTTTACGATACATAGACCAACAAATCAAATAATATCTGAAAAAATAATCGAAACTAATCCAATCTAAAAGAGGAGGCAAAATCCCTACATCGAAAACAATCCTTAACCAAAATCCCTAAATAATAGTTAACTAGATAATAACGCAATCTATATTACACATACACACTCGACTTTACTAGAGATTAAGAAAGATTGAACACTCTTTTAGTGTAATTGCATTCAACTAACTGAATGAGTACAAGAAGGTTGAGTCTTCAAAGAAGCTTTATTGTGCAAAAAATTTTGTTTAGCGTGCAAAAAATTTTGTTTAGTGTTGGTGATTTTGACAAGTATATTAAATCGTACAAGTAATAAAGTGATAAATAAAGTCGTCTCTTCATGAACTAAAATGATAATTGGATAATTAAGAGTATAAATTATATATTATTAGTGTTGATAGATTTAGAAACCAAATTAAAAGATAATTGCACAGAAAGTAAAAGAGAAAAAGATGGAGAATTGGTTTTCAAAATTTCAAGAACAATAGTAGGTGTCAAAAATTGGGTTTAAATCAATTGAAATAAATTGCCAAGGTTTAACTTCATTGAACTTCCTATCATGCAAGTCCTACTCATTTCTATTCGATAAAATTTCTGTCATCATCAGCTCACAAATTTATTCCAACCTTAATTCCTTAAGTGAGAGAATTTAAGTCCCTTGATTATACTATTAATCCCTTGAATTAGCATAACTAAACAACTTGTATTAAGAAAAAAAGGTTTAATAACGAACATTAGTTGTCTCTCAGTTCGTAATTCCAAAAGAATTTCTCAATTACAATTGGAATTATAGAATTAAGTAATTGGTTAATTAAACCAAATACAAACATTATCCACAGAAGAAGAACGATAACAGAAACAATTACATGAAATTAGGTTCAACTACATTAAACCCAACAAATAAAGAAATTAGCTACTCATGATCATTAGGGAGGAAGCAATAGATGGAGAAGGAATAGAAAATGTATCCAAACGCATCAATTCCGTCTTGATCTTTGCTTAATTCCCAATGTGATTGTTGTAAATTACATCATAGAGAAACCCTATTTAAGTTTATGGGCTAATAAGGGTTCAGGCTCAAAAGAAATCAAAAACAAAAAAATGAATTTAATTCTTCCAGGTTTAGATGCATAGGAGCGTGGTTGGAGTGCACAAGTGTGCAATTCTCAGCCTTCAATAACTCCAGGAAATTTGAGAAACTTTCACAGGTGTGCGGTTGAAATGCACAAATTTGCGATTTTCGGTATTCAACAATTTTTAAAAATTCTAAATCTTGTAGAGATACACGTTTTGGTTGCACACGCATAGTCTCAAAACTTCCCATAAACTTTATAAGTTTCCTCAAGACCTTCAAGACTCTAAACTTCAACCAAAAAAAGAATCCTTAATGCATCAAATTCTTTTGAGATATGTCCATAACTTAATCCAATGCTTCAACATAGTTTCTAAAACCACAAAATAACCCAAGATCATACATAAAAGGAATATAAACTAAAAATTACTAACTAAACCTAACTTTGATTAAAAACTTCAAAAAAAGGAACATAACAGCTCAAAATCATGAATAGTATCAAATAATTATCTTTACACTATCACAAAATATACGAATGTACGACAATTATCATCTAGTTTGCTTTTATCCTATCCAAGGAGCTGACCATTGATAGAAATTGCATAGTCATTCCAGCATTCTTTTTACGTCTGTGCACAGACAAAATTCAATTGAAAGTCTGTCCTTTAATGAGATATTTTCCAAAAGATAGCTTATTGATCTGGATGGCTCACATTTTGTATAATATTTGAACAATACAAGATCTTTTGGAAGTGTTTGAGACATTCCACTAGGCTCTAGATTCATTTGGATTAAGACTTTTTGCATAAACAAAAATGCTCATCAGATAGTACATAGCCTTTTCAAGTGTCTCATCTAAGTGGTTTTAGACAAAAAATTTGCAGCAACTTGTCAGGACAAAGTCATCAACTCTCGAGTAGATTTACTTCTTAGCCATTTTTCTTTGCAATTTTGTTATGTAATGTAATCTTCTATATATAGGTCCAGCAACTGTCTTTGAATAGATCCCTGTTTCATTCGCTATATAACAAAACTGATATAGCTTCAGTTCTCTTTAAGGATTTATACGTCTAGAATCTCAAGATTGCACTAGCTCATCCTTGAACAAACAAACATCTCTTGTTCCCATAGCTTCCAGCATTTCATCTATTAGAGATAATTTTGCAAAATTTTTCACAACTAACTCTCAGGACAAAGACCAAGTGATATTAACAATAGCCATCAAGTTTTATGTGTGTTATTTTTGGTTCTAAGTTTTACGCACTACAAAGTAGTTCAAGTAGGAAGGCAAACACGTTGCACCATTAAATTTGCCTTGTGATTAATCCAAATTTTCTACAGTCAGCATGGAAGCCAATGGCTCTTCATATTTATTGCCTCCTTTTGTCTCTATTTTCATAAAGCATTGTTCTTTTGAGTATCTAATGCAATATGTACTTAGTGGATAAGATTGATGTGATGATGAGTTTCGGTCAGTTGTATCTGATTTTAGGAATTGATCGGAAGCTCTGGATCGCTTGTTGGAATGGCAAATGCTGCTGACTTGATCCAGCGCAGACAGCGTTCTGAATTTCAATGTAAGATCCTTTAGGTCTACATGTTCATGTGACTATTAGTCATGTCAAATTCAACTAATCTCTCTTCTTAGCTGAGTTCTTTCTATTCTTGCAGCTCAAGTTAAGGAAACACTTTCTAAAGCCATAAAGGTAAAATATTTGACTTGCATTTAACAGTAAAAATTGTCTGTTTGCAGACTAAACAATTATTCAACTCCTAAGGAGCATTTAATTATTCATCCAGAAAATAGAACTCCTATTATGGGTATAATCTAATTTGACATAGGATTGTTTTTCAGGGAAGTCCTGATCTTATTCCATCCTTACTGACCCTGGCTCTAAATGATGCTTTGACTTTTGATAAGGTGAGAAAAACACACAAGTGTGTACATCTGTGCCAAGTTGTTTTACATCATTTAAAATGACTTCTGATTGGCGTATGTTTAAGTTTGTAGGCAACAAAATCGGGTGGTCCAAATGGTTCTATACGGTTCAGGTACTTTTTTTTCGGGTTTGATATTCATGAGATTGTACCCTTTAACTAATAGAATCTAAAGGAGCGTTTTGGTTTGAGAAAATGTTTTTTTGTTTTCATTTTCTATTTTTAATTTGTTTTCTATTTTCTCAAGTTTATATAGAAAAAGTGAAAATAAGAAAAGAAAATAAAAATAACAAAAAAAGTTGTTTTCATTGTTTTCTATACAAACTTAATGAAAATGTTTTCTCAAACCAAACGATCCCTTAACAATTTGCATTTAATGATGTTAACAAATATCGTAGGTGAATTTTTTTAATTCTCTTTATAGAACACCTAATTAAGGTACATTAAGATGGTTGTTATTTCTGCATCCATTACTCCTACTTTTTTAGGTTCTCTCTCTTCTTAGAAGGTTTTTTTTTTCTTTTTACTTTGGAAGCTGTGCTTTCTTATTTATTATTAGTGTATCTTAAATTTCTGGTTTCACAGGCAATTTCTGGTCTCCTCCACTTGTATGCATCACAAAATTTTACTTCATCACTTACTAATAATCATAATGTTTTCTCCTTTTTATTTTTCTAATTCCGCCTGAAGCTCAGAAATAGGTAGACCAGAAAATACAGGGCTTTCTGCTGCCATTAATTTATTAGAGGAAGCAAAAACTGAAATAGACTCATATTCCAAAGGTGGACCCATTTCCTATGCAGATCTAATCAACTTTGCAGGTTATACTTTTTATCATCAGCTAGTTAACACTTAATATTTATTAACAATACTATGTTCTCATGTATATTCTATGTCTGTTAAATATGACCATTTATTTAAAAATTATTTGTGATTATGGTGGGTAGAAGTTGTGGAGGTATGTTCTAATTCCCCTGACTTCGTTGACTTAATTTTCGTAGCACAAAGTGCTACCAAGGCTACATTTTTAGCTGCTGCAATTCGCAAATGTGGTGGAAATGAGGAGAAAGGGAAAACACTGTACAATGCATACGGATCAAATGGGCAGGTTTGCATATTCCTTACTTATAATCTGCTTAATGACATCTTTATGGTGACAATCCTCAAGTGTAGATTTGTTTGACAATATGCTTAATATCTCTACTTATTCGCAAATGCATGCAATTTTTACTGTGGAACAGTGGGGTCTTTTCGATAGACAATTTGGTAGGGCTGATGCTCAAGACCCAGATCCAGAGGGAAGAGTTCCAATATGGGAGAAGGCAAGTGTACAGGAAATGAAAGACAAGTTTTCTGTTGTAGGCTTCGGTCCTCGCCAGGTACTTCACATATTTCATTGCTGTTGTTTATAACTGAAATGTAGATAGACATACAATCAAGGATGTATATGCAGAGTAGAAATTATGATATTGGTCAATATGCTGCAAGTGCAAAGTTCAAACTAGCTGACATTAGCATTTTCCCCTCTTCAGTGTGGCTTTAAAAAGATGAAAGCAAATTCATCTCAAAAACTAAATAAGGTGAAATTACCAAGGCAATTCATGATATTTTCACTCTAGTGAGTTCTCTATTAAACAAACCATTATTTGTCCAGATCATAGAAGTCTGTCGAACTATAATGCTATATGATGAATTGGTGATTATGCTTTAAAAAGCAGCATCAGTTTTTTCTTCCATATTTTAACTCAAACCATGTGGAAGTGAGAAGATACACCTTGTTCAATGACTCGTTTGTTTTACCATTCAATGGCCATACAAATGTTCATATATACTAACAAATTTGTTAGTTTCCTTTAGCCATTCTTGACACCTTCATCTTTGACTAGTTGTTATCCTTGCAACTTGCAACTTACAACTCGATAGATCCATTGTGTTTTTACTTTCCTTATTATTTTTTCAAAAACACTGCAGCAGACCTTTGGAATGTTAAAATTGAGACTGAAGAGTAAAAATAAATTCAAAAAGAAAATGAAAAGGCATACATCCTTCAATGCTCCCCATACCATAAAAGGAAAGCTGATATTACTAATTCATTTCCTTTTGTGTTTGGCCAGCTGGCTGTTTTATCTGCATTCTTAGGTCCTGATCAGACTGCAACAGAAACCTTATTGGCCAGTGATCCTGATGTTGCTCCATGGGTTCAGAAATACCAAAGGAGCCGTGAAACAGTTTCTCAGACAGATTATGAGGTAAGTTTATCTATGTATAGCTCCATCCATGGACAGCAATGAAGTTCCTGAAGCTTTTGTTTGGGTTGAAAGTTCACTTTGTTGTTTTCTTTGGTTTCTTTACTTTTTTGCTTTCAGGTTGACTTAATAACCACTTTCACAAAACTGAGTACATTGGGCCAACAAATCAACTATGAGGCATATACATATCCCCCACCAAGGATTGACATTACGAAACTCAAATTGTAAGAGTAAAACATATGGTAGTACCATATAATCTTCCTCTTCAAGACAGACCATGAACTTCAAGTTTTGACTTGTTTTTAATTATTCTCTTCTTGTTTTTCAACTGGAAACATTGAGCTTCTATGTAATTATTCATGAACATGCAGTGAGATAATTAAGAGTGTTTTAAGAATCAATCTAAATTGTTCCAAACCACTAAACTAAATAGCATGTTTGGAAATGCATTTGGAGATGAATTGGAAGTGAATTTTTAGAAACTGTTAGTTTTAGCTTTTACATCGTGATAAATCAAGTTGTTAACCTTTTTGCAAATACGTGTTAAAAAAAACAAAAATTAAATTAACTATTAACTGAAAAAAATTAAAAATTGAAAAAAAATTATTTTCTTTTATTTAGTTTAGTTTTCAGGTTGAAAATTGAATTAATACAAATATACTAATATTGACTTTCTAATTTTATCCTTAGATAAATGTTGACCTTATCTTCAACGTATACTTGTATTTTTATAACCTAGACTCCAAATTCTAAAAAGAAATTAGGAATACATATTTTTCTTATATTTTCTTAAAAGCCTAATCTTAAACGAAACTATAAATACTCCGTCGAATGTGTTTTTTTATTTATAATTAGAAAAAAAAATTAAGTTTTGTGAAAATAAAACACATAAAAATCTATCATAAATATAAAATGATTATTTTTATAAAAATAAAAGCACTCATCAAACAGTAATAACAATATTCTTAAAAGGAACAATAACATTGACATGATGCCTTGATTTAAATATTGATCTTGAATATAAAATAAATTATATTAAATAAATATTCATTTAGGATTTTTGATAAAAATTAACTATTATTTTTTATGATGATATTTTATATAAATATCATAATTAAAAAAATATTTTAATGGTCTTAAAATTCGGAACCATCCATAATTTGTTGTTTTCAAAGTGAACGATTCTGACCAATGATCCATTCGTGCTTTTGATTTTTTGTGACAATCTACAATGGTCCCCAAATTTAGGGACCATACATATTCCATTTATCAGAGTCATCAATGTTACATTATAAAACAATTGTATTGTTAAAACAAAAGAAGAATTTCTCAAAAAAAAAAAAAAAAAAAAAAAAAAGCGGCTGAATTACTCTTTTTTCTACCATAGAACATTGATCAATAATCAATTGGTAATTGAAGTATATGTACCGTTAAAGCTTCGGCATACATTTAAATATTTTAAATCCTTCCTTTAAGCCAACTTTCATCTTTTACTTTATAGGTTTAATTACATTTTTCTTCCAAAATTTTATGATGTAAATTTTTCTGTTCCAATTTTTTTTTCACGAATTTAACTCTAAAATTTACAAAATATTACAAATTTTACTCCAATATAAAAAAAATGTCAGAATTAATAAAAAATTGTTACAAAATTATTTTAATTGTGACACTTTAAAGAAAAGTTACCACGAAATGTCTTACATGTGGTGATTTTTCTACCCAACAAAAAAATTCGTAATGTTTTATAAATTTGAAACAAAATTTGTAAAAAAATTAGGAGATAAAATTCATAAAATTATAAAACTTTTATAGTAAAAAATATAATTAAACTTATTTCATGTTTTATATAATATTTTTAAAATAAAAATTATTATTGAAATAATTAATGCACCAATTTATGGTTTATTTATAGTCAAATCAATATTACTAAAATAATAGTAGTAATTACAAGTATATAAATTAATAAAAATATAATATTATAATTTTATAGCTCAAAATATAATACTTCTTTTGATCTTATTTATAAGATATTGTTTTGATTATTTTTATCTTTATTTATAAGACTTCATTTTAACTATTTCCTACATAAATTTATTTTTTTATTAAATATTTTTATTTATTTTAATTCATAATAGAAACAATTAAATGCTATTTTAAATTTAATAAAAAAAATTGCTACTTTGAATTGTTTCTTTCTTTTTCATGTGAAGATTAAAGAAGATGAATAAGTTTTTATTAAGTAAAAATATATAATTAATTTTAATAATATTAAAAATAAATTTAAAAAATATTATAATTACAAAAAAATTAATTTTAACACAAATTATCAAATTTTTATATATAAAAAATAAAAATATATAATATTATAATTTTATAACGAAACATAATACTCCTTTCGACCCTATTTATAAGACATTATTTTAAATATTTTTTATCTTTTTTTAAACTTTATTTCAACTGTCTCATGCATTAATTTATTTTTTATTAAAATATTCTTATTTGTTTAATTCTAATAGGAACAATTAAATACTATTTTAAATTTAGTAAAACAAATGCTACTTTGAATTGTTTTTTTTTTATGTGAAGATTAAAGAAAATGAATAAATTTACATTAAGTAAAAAAAATTATAATTAATTTTAATAATATTAAGAATAAATTTAAAAAATATTATAATTACAACAAATTTTAATATTAATACCTAAATTTATCAATTTTTTTTATATATATCTTCTGAATAAAGACAGAGTATATGATTATATAAGTTCATATTCAAAGTTTATACCAAAATCTAAATAAAATATATCATAATATATATGGGTCAAAGTTTCAATAATACTCGATAATATTCCTTAATAGATTCACTTTTTTTTTAAAAAAAAAACCATAGATACCTTATGTTGTTTTTTTAATAAAAAAAAGATGCGCATGTAGTAAGCATTTTCACTGACATATTGTGAATGGATTTTTGGCCAATTTATACAGATTTTATGATTTTTGATCAACTTTCCTATTTATTTAGCAGTGTATTTCAAGATTTGTGTTTATTTAAATCAAATCCTATACTATTTCACCAATTTTCTAGTTCAACTGGCCGAAGGAAGAAAATTAAGTGAAAAGAATAAAACGATACCATTTTCTCTTATTTAATATAGGAAAATAAAGTAAAGAGAAAAAGAAAAAATGAATGTAAAACCACATAAAACTCAAATTTCAATAAAATAATTTACTTTTAATCCTACTCATCCATTTCTCTATTAGTGCAAAACTTTATTTCTTGTTTATTTGGTAAAAATATAAAATATTACTTATTCATTTTCTTTCTTTTCACTAAACAATTCAATCATGTAAACAGAATATTAAATTTGTCCAACTTTTAGTAATCTCCTCTTTTCTTCTTTCTACCCTGCTTTCTTCCTTCCATGCAGTTCCTTTCCACATTTGAGCATACTGTTTGAATATTCTTTTCGAGAGGTAGAGGATATATTATCTCACAAAATATTTGTTTCTTTTTTATAAAACGAATAAAAAATATTTTCCAAAGTTAAAGAAAAACTAAAGCAAATCTATTTTCATGCATGTTTGAAAAATATTATTTTCCCAAACAATTATTTATTGTAAGAACTTAGTAAAAAAATCACAAAAAGCAACGTTTTACTTTTCAAAAATAACATGGATTTCATCTGGAAATCCGGGGAGGGGAGGGATGGGGTTTATAGAAGATTATTATAGAACTAACAATCCCTCAGCGTAAAGAATCCAGTTATATTATAGCATATATCTCTGGACATTTCACCAGAAGCGTTTCCTGAAAATTGTATAACTCAAGCTTAGTTCAAACATACATCCAAAATTTCTTATTAAGCCAATGCGTACATTCCCCAAATGTATGGGAGTTTATCTCTAGCAATTTTAAATATAATACTGCAAAACGAATTGTGCAGCCATTTCAGATATGCACCACCTACAGCGGGCCTGGGAATGTTCCATTCTCCCTTTGCTCATTCCATCTGTCAATCTGATGCATAGACAAAGTAATGAAAACAGGCTGTCAGCACATATGAACAATTTCAAGAATGGTAGTGTAACCACAAAAAGAAATTCAAGAATGGTAGTAGCAGGAAAGAAAAACCAAAAACAAATCTGTTTTTTTGAGAAATGTACTACGTAACCCATTAAGGAAAAAGAAGAAATCAAAATTATGTGTATTTGAACTGATGGCAACTGCTAATGAAAATGTATTCATCAAGCACTCATTTGAAATATAGAAGTTACTGTAAATACTACACATGATCCATGGTGATTTTGTACTTTAAAGCCAAGTAACTCACTTTTTGGTTCTAAATGAGAAACTTGAGGTTGGCCATCACACATGTAGGAAGATGAAATTCAATTTAAGCAAAATATATTCACCAGCTCTGATCACTATGCACTACTTGTATGAAATTATATCAGACATTAATCTTCTACTTCTACTCGTGTGAAATTATATCAGACATTAATCTTCTACTTCTACTCGTGTGAAATTATATCAGACATTAATCTTCTACTTCTACTCGTGTGAAATTATATCAGACATTAATCTTCTCCAAATAAGTGTTCAAAACTACCTTTAGCAAAAGGGTTATCTTCCATATGATCTACTCTCCTTACTAGAGCTTCTATAGGTCTAAACACATGCCCAAACCACCTAAGATTTTACCATTTTTTCTAGAACAGGTACTACCCCAACTTTCTCTTTAACACATTCATTCTTAATCCTATCCTGTCAGGAATTTCCCCTCATCCAATGCAACACTCTCATCTCTATTACATTGAATTTATTTTCTTGTTAATGCTTCACAGGTGAATCAAGTGTGGCTTTTCCTATTCACGAAGGTGCAAATCATTGTAAACAATAAAAAATGGTTCTTATCATTCACAAAAATGAAGATCTTCATGTTGAAGTACTTTATCAGGTAACTGATAAGGAATATTATCTGATAAACAATAAATCATTGCAAATCATGGTTTATCTGAGAAGGAATACTAAACATCTCATAAAATGAATCCAAGTGGTTAAGAAGCCACACAAGATGAAGGATGAAGGAATAATAACATGTTGAAGATGATAAAGAGATGAGATGAGCAGACAGGAGTTAATTTAACATCAATAAATTAAAACTGAGTGTTCAGAGTATCATATACATTGATCAACATACAGGAACATTAACCACAACTCATGAACGTCCTCTTATCTCTGCACACGTGACACAACAAGAAGAACTTCTTCTTCATAAAGCAGCCTTACATATTTAATAACTATAATTACTATTGTTATTGCACTGACATTTTTCAGATATCATTGTCTATCTTTCAATACTTCTCTAACTTAGCATTAAGTCAAATATCATGAGAAGTGGATAAAAAACAAAAGAAATGCTAAATTAGTAAATTGTAGGCTTGTAGCATACCACATGAAATTTCCTTACAAGAATTTATATTACTAGTAAGAGATTACCACATTTCCATGAAAAAGAATACAATAAGACCGTAAACAGATTGAAATTTGGCATTAGTAAAAAGAAATGTTAGTAAATAAATCTTATTGGACAAGCAGAATGTTCAATGCTGAAAATACATACCCATTCACCAGGGCAAAGAGAGCGATAATACTTAGCAAACTTGTCACATTCTGATGCACCTTCTCCCTTTGCAGCTACACATCTGCACAAGGGTTTCAAAGATTAAAATAAAGGAATAGTGAGTGTGAACAATGAGCTCGGTAGAAATAAAAGCCAACTAAGTATGACTCACCGATGATATTCGATGTATCGGGTAAAGCAATGCCTGGTTTGATTAGTAGTTGGAAAACGGAAATCTGCTGGGGCAGTTTCAAGCTGGAAAATAATAGCAAAAATATGAACAAATTGAAGGAAGGACATCAACCTTGCATATCATGTCTGAGTGCCAATTCTAGAAGAGTGATTCAATTAAATAAATGTCACCTTAATTTCAGGGGTCTCTTCAGCTGCCTCTTCATTGCCAGAGTTTTCTTCAACATTTCCACTACTTTGCTCTTCAGTGCTTTCTTCAGCAGGAGGAGGGGTGACTTCACTGCTTTCCTCAGCAACTGCAGGGGCAACAGGAGTTGTTTCTTCCACAGTTTTCTCAGCAACAGGTTCCTCAGAAGCAGTCTCCTTTGGGCTTTCAACTTCTTTGACTTCAAAAGGTTTTTCAACTACAACTGTTTTCTCCTGCTTGTCCTTCACATAATATTGCTGCAATCCAAGAAAACATTTGTCACTCACTATCTTCATCTCACACTCTATGACAACAGAAGACTGATCATCAAAGTGTTAAAGTACATAAATTCAAGGCGTAAAACAATATACGTTGAGCTGAGGAAATTGAGGGAAAAGATCATCAATAAAGATAGAAACTAGCAACATATCATAACTCAGCAGTTCTACCTATCAGGGGTTCCAATGTCCATGACATGGAGTTCATATAAGTGATTTGCCATACAAATAACACTGGCAACATCATCATTTAATCAAATACTAAAGGACTAAGCATACACACATAAAACTTGCAAAATAATGTCATACTGTCTTCCTAGTATCGATTACTTTTATCATTCTCATAATATAAGCATCACAAAATAAACAGCAGATTGAAGAACACTAGAATGCAAGGTTAATGCCAGTTTGGTTGATTCAAAATCCTAATGCAGCAGATAAAATTCATTCCAATAGCATTTAATCATATTCGGGCTTTTATTTGTCCAAAATAATTCTGCACTGAGCAGAATTGATTTTGAGAGAATTGAAAATCTTCAGCTTTTCCGTTGACAAAACTGATTCAATATGTAGACACCCACAAAACATATTTATAATTATAGTTCAAAAGTGACTTTACATTACCGTCCAAACAAAAATGAATTCTTCTAAACTCACTTTTAAACCATTCCCAAACACAAGTCAATTTTTAAACCTTAATTCTAACAAAACTTAAAACAATAGACCCTAGAATAGCGTACTAACGTTATTTGACCAAAATAGAGACTTAACTTTGCACCCATGATAGATCAGGCTTAGAATTTTCGGTAGGTATAACAGATCAGAAAATGTCATGGATTGGTTACATTAAGCTCAATTTTTAATTTTTAATAACATACACTAGAAGGCTCTTTAGAAACACTACTACCAAAAAAATATAGAGCAGATGGGAACCTAACCTAATCAAGACTTGGTTCAAAGGACTCCAGATTGTGGATTGACTAAATCGGGGTCTGATTTGTAATTCCCAGTGATTGAAGGGAAAAAAGAGATTGAAGAGAGAGGAAGAAATAGTACCTCAGCGAGAGATTGGGTTTTGTCGGCAGCGGTTTCCGCCATTGATGCTAACGGGGCGGCTACAACACACAAGAGAGGATTGGAGTGCTGTAGGTCAAAACTCGGAAAGCCAAAACGGTTCGAGTTCGTGTCCCTTTGATGTATTGGTATAAAGGTTTTCGGTTAAAATATTTAGAAGAGTCAAGAAGATATTAGATCAAATTATATTTCGTATTATTTTTTATTGACTTAAATTCAACTTTCATCTCTCTATTTTTTCTAATTTCTTTATCTTAAAAAATTTATAATTTTTTATTATTTTCAATTTTGATTTATATTTTTTATATTTTAAGTAGTTAAATTTTTTTATAGTTTCTTATATGAATATGTTAATTATAGATTTTAATTAAATCAAAATAAAAATTAAATTAAATATTAAACTAAAATTATAACTTTTAGAAAATCAAATATTTTTATTTTAAAATAAAAAATTAGATTTATGGATCATAAATAGAGAAAACAAAATATATTTAAATAATTTTTTTATGTAAGTTCTATTTAAAGAAATATATATATATATATATATATATATATATATATATATATATATATATATATATATATAGAGAGAGAGAGAGAGAGAGAGAGAGAGAGAGAGGAAATCATTTTTGTAAGCATACTTATTTATGTGAAAATATAATTATAACTAATAACAAGAATGAAATCAAGATTAATAATAATAAATTATTAAAATTAAAATATTTAAAAAATTAAATTAAAATCTAATATATCATCAAATCTTTAAAAGATTTCTTAAACAAAAATTATATCTAAAAGATCTTTATTATCATATTTTATAATAACATTTCAAATGTGATAATTCAGATCTTTAATTTTATAGATTTAATTTTTATTTTATATTTTTTAGAGATTTAATAGTTATATAAAATTTATTTCAAATTTTAAGTATTTTACTTCAAATAGTGTATTATTTTTAAGTTTGATTGTTATTGATTATCCTCGTATAAACAAATGTTCTCAATAAAATAATTTTCACATATATATATATGTGTATGTTTGTGTATTTTATGGATTAATTTTTATCATTTGATAAATTATACTAGTATTGCATTTGGTTCTTATATTTAATATTGTTTTTTATCTTAAAATTTTTTACTTTATTTATTCATTCTTACATGATAAATTTATGAAAAAAAGAGTTATCTACTTATAATATAAAATAATTTTACACTGTCAAATGAATATGTGGTTTGATTTAATTCAACTTAAATGCAACATTAAATCCAAACCAATTCAAACAACTTTGTTGTGGTTTGGTTAGAGTTGATTTAAATGCAACATTAAATCTAAACCAAATCAAACAAATTCGTTGTGTTTTGGTTTGATTCATTTTTGTGATTTTATTTTTTAATTTATTATCATAATATTGATATCACCTTATCAAATAAGTACTTGATAACTAATACCTATCAAGAGCACATTTACTCAATATATTTGTATAATTTTAAATAAGTACCTAATAGCATAAAGTTGAAACATAATTATAAATTACAAAAAATAGAAGTCAAATTTGTCAAGTAAAGAACTCACAATACTAATAACACAAAGTTGAAACACAAAGTTGAAACATGACTATAAAACACATAACACTAAAGCAATTTAAGTATTGTGGTTTGGTTCACTTTTAGAGTCACAAATCACAACTAGAACCAAATTTTTTTATTTAAACACAAAACCATCCAAGCAAATTCAAAAATTATTGACTTGAATTGATTTTTTTAGAGTAATTTTTTATTTTTATTTTGAAACAAATTGGATTTGAACATCCTTAAAAAAACATAAGAGGAGATTCTACTAAAGGTGATTGACCAAGTTTCTCGATAGTGATTAGTTGTTAATAAAGTTAGTGAATATTTTGTACTAATGTCATGGTGATAAAAAAATGTAATATGAATTTTCAATCAAAACAAATCAATCTTTTATAATTTTCTTTATTATATATATTGAATTAGAATTTCTCATCCTAAATTGGTTTTATCATAATTAAACTAGTTATTGACCTAATTAGGATACTAGAGTAATTGGTTATTTGATGAATTAATGGGCTACTAGTTGTGTAATGACTCAAAAGTTTGTACATGTTAAACTTTAATTCCAACATAAAATATCTCATTTAAGGTTCCTTTTAAATTTTTAAATTTTTATTTATAAAAATAGTTCCCAATTTTTTGTAATTTTTGTATATTATCTAAACATAAACCTTAATGTATATAACATCATCCAAATATGCCAAAACAAAATAATTATGGTGCCTTACAGTTGTATAGAGAACAACATCACCAAAATGAAAGAAATCTCAAAAAGGTTTTTTAAGGAAATAAATACATCAAGTAAAAGGTTGATTTTGCTAAATTAGTCCCCATTATAACAATAACAGGAAAAAGAGCTAATGGTGAGGTCTTAACCCCAAGCCCATTGTGATTCAATATCAACTGATAGCAACATACTCTCTTACAGCCTCATTATTGTCTTCTTCCATGTCAAATGACACAAATTCAAACAAAAGCAAGGGTAAGCTCATTTAAAGGAAATAAGTAATAAAAGAGTGAAACATAAAAAGGCATTAATATAATCAAATAAGGGTTGCAATACAAAGCATCATCATCAAGTATGCACATCATTCGCCCCATGTATTTCATCGTCAAACTATAGTAAATAAATCAATATGCAAATGAAATATATCATGTCATGCAAACATTACTTCAAGGAGATTTTTACCATTGAGCAAATAAAATAAGCACATCCCTTAACATGGTATCCACCTTTGACCATTAGAGGAGTCATATAGTTGATCCTAAGGAAAAAGTGTGGCTTTATAGGAAATATATAAGCATGGGTAGTGACTTATCTCTACAAGGCTTCCAATGACCTTAATCATTGGAGGAGTTTGTCCGCTATATATTCCATAAGCCCATTCAACGTTAGCCACCACACATTCATGTAGAACTAGGTTGAAAGCTCATTAAGCACTTTCAACTTATATTTCTACTCATATGTATTAACAATTATGCAAGATGTATGTATAACACTAATTTTCATCTCATAATATTCAAAGTTCATCATGTTATACAAGCATATTAATTATGTTATACTTAATTTTATTGAGGTTTGAGATATGACCTCTTCGTACTCATCATCTTACTATGACTTATCTCGAAGATCCACATTTCACCAACAACAATCAATCGCAAATGAATAATTCTTTAATAATGAAAACAATATCATTTTACTTATTATACTCTCTATTTAATTAAATTTTTGTGTGTTTTCTTCTTTACTTTGTATTATGTGTTTATGAAATTTGTAAGTTGTAAATATGATATGCAGAGTTATACTAACTCAATTAAGTTTATTTTTGTCTCATTTAGAAGTTAAAAATATTATCTACAAATTTTATGTTTATTCCAAGACCTAATTAAGAAGTATATTAAGCTTAAAATTATGAACAAATTGAAACTTTTATTTAATCTTGACAATTTAACCTTACATTCTATCTAATATTTGTTTCAACCATAATTGAAACCCAATTTTTCATTTAAGTCAATTTTCTCCAAACTTCATTTTTGTCCAAAATTTGCTTAAGTCAAAAAAAATTCTCTTAAGTCATTTGAGATTTTTTATTATGTGATTTGTGTGATTTTACAATTTCAATATCATTAATGGTCACTTAAGATTTCCAATGCATCATAAATGACTCAAATGATTCTTAATGTTTCTTAACACTAAGTTCCACCAAAAGAACTCCAAATTTTCTTAAACTTCATGAATAATATGCAAAAATAGAAAAAAAAAATTAAGAACAACAAAACAACCAAATTATCAATCCAAATCTAATTATACATTTTACCAACTAATTATCATCATTTCACAATTTTACCACCTAAGTTATTTTTTGCATATTGACTATAATGTTTTGTAATTTTCAAATATTTTATCAATCCTTTAAACATGCAACGAAGTGCTTAGTGTCTTTAAAAATATTATTATTTTGTCATTAATTTTTGTAAAACGATATTATTTTATTACCAACATAATAATAAAATGTGCAAAAATTGAAAAAAAAAATGATAATAAAATGCACAAAGATTGCAAAACATGTTGATAAAATGTATAGAAAAAATCTTAGGTGGTAAAATTTATAAAATGATGATAGTTTAATGATAAAATATATAATTAAACTCTTATAAAAATGAGAATACTTGAGAGTGTTCATAACTCATCTAAACTAAATATAATTATTAGATATTTAACTTTAACTATTTGTTTCACAAATTTGATTATATTCTTGAAAATAAAATTTTTGGAAATATTTAATACACACTTATTATTCTTAAAAATGTTTTTATATTTATTTTAATTTAGAAATAAAAATATTAAATAAATAAAATAAAATAAAAGTGAAAAATTATAACTCCCACTCTAACAAAAATAAAAGATTTTCACTCTTCTACATGAGAATAGATAAAAAAAAAAAAAAATGTGTAACATGAATTTCTAAAAATAAGTTATGCTTAAAATAATTTTTTAGAACTTGTAACAATCAGGAGAATATGTTAATATCAATATCTTGGAGAATTTGGAGTCTTCCTTAGACCAAAATCAATCATGTTTTTTTTTAATAAATTTATTTTAGGAGTATTAATTTAATTTAATTTTTAAGTATTTAAAAAAAAAAAAAACTGGTTTGTCTTTCTTCTCCCTCGTTACTTCTCTTTTTCTCTCTCATCTTTTCACACACACGACAATGGCGACAATGGCGACAATGGCGACCCAAGACTCTACCTTGCCTCAATAAGCCACGGAAACAGGACGTCTCTTGCACACTCAAGTCGATTTTGGTGAACATGCTACTTAAGACCTGACGCAACAATGGGCATCGAGTGGCTGTTAGCAGCTGGGTGAAGTTAGCGAAGGACTTTGCTGCAGTTGTTGACGGATGACAACGTCCACAAAGGGAGGAACAAAGATGTGTCGTGCTTGGAGATTCTAAAATTGCGGTTACAGTCATCGAAATAAACGCGAGTTTGTGACTGTCTCTCCGAAGGTTCTACATCTCAAACCTTTTACTACCTATCTTCTTCTCATGGATGGGTCGTGCCAGCAATCGCACCAACGCACGAATTTGTATCTTAGTTCAAGAATCAGCTTCAATTTTAACAGATTCATTGAATCATGCATGTTTACTGTTTTTCACTCTAATAACTAGCAATTTACGATTCAAGAGGTGAATAGTATCAACTTTTATTTTTTAGTTGATCGTGAGTTTGGAAAGAACACACGATAAGTATACTATGACGAACCAAGATAGATGACAATTGAGGTAAATTTTATTTATCTAAAATAATGAAATGAAGCATGAAAAAAAAACATTAAATTAAAAATGAATGAAGTTTGAGGTTATTATGCGATTTGCAATAGATGGTGAATAATTATCTTGAGATATACAGAGAGAGACTGGTCATTAAAACTATGGAGGCAATGTGGAAGTGTTATCCATTGAAGACAAATAGTTCCATGTTAGACCCAATTCCATTGGATAATAAATCAAAGCAGTAATTAAGGAGATGTCTCTAAATTCAACCTCCTCAATATTTCATGGCTGATTTGAATGACCAATGTGATATATGTGACTTGTTGGTGAGATACGTCCATGGCGTGATGATGAGACGCAGAGAGCGCAGAAACGATGAAGAGAGAAAAATGGCAAAAGATGTAACATTTTTTTAATTTTATAAAATTAAATACAAAATTACTATAATACCCTTAAAACAAACTAATAAAAATATAAAATAATAAAAAAGATATTATTATTTACTCTATCTTTATTTATGATTGGTTTGTCTGTCAATGACAAATTCTTTTAACCTCATTTAAGTAATTTAAAATAGTAAACATTAAATAAAAATTTATTATTTTTCTAAAAAAATGTAATGTTTTAATAACATAAATATTATAACATTTATTTAGATAATTAAAAACAAATGAAAAGACAAAACAAAAAAAAAATATGACTTTTATGAGTACGGATCATTCATAAATTCAATTTGATTCAAGTAAATTCTGTTGAATTTTTTGAATATTTGGATCAAATTTAATTACATACAAGTTGGCCACATATTTAAATTTATATATATTATTTTAAAATTGAATCATAAGTTTTAATGAAACATGAACAAAGTGGATCCATGAAAACCCTAAATAAAGTTGATAGTTTTGTTATCTTTGCATGAGTGTATCTCTATCCTATTCACTCTAATGTCATATATGATTGACCATTGGCATAGATGGTTGAATTGATTTTAAATATTGATATAATTATGAGCGGTGAAGGTCCATAACAACCAAGACAAGCTTCAAACACTATTAGAATATGTACTGTAGCAAGTTTGACCAAACCAGAAGGTGTCGGTGATGACACTGACACTCGCCCGTGAATCACTCTCTCCAACTTATAAAAATGAATTTAATTCCCCTCACGTAATTTACAAGGTAAAATATATTTATAATGGTTAACTTTAATAATTAAGAATCAAAATTCAGTTTTAGTTCAATGCTTTCTGCCTTAAAAATAAGCTATTTTAACTTTCACCATCAAATTATATCATTGATAGTTTAGTTATAATGTTAACAATCCATCAATTTTGATTTATTACGTTACATACAATTTCTTATAATTTTTTTTAAGTAAATTATATTTTTAAATTTTTATTTATTTAAAATAATTGATGATATTATATTAAATAATAAGATATTTAAAAATATAATTTAATAAAAATTAATTATATATAAATATTATTATTTATAACATGTCAAATTACTATATTGTTAATGTTATTTTTA
>JAMLFT010003123.1:0-22988 GCA_026544285.1 Pachyrhizus erosus | reverse complement strand
CCACTGTTCCATTTGTCTGTTACCCCTCTGTGTGGGAGATGGACCAGAGACCCACTATATCAATTGTATACCTATACTGGTTATGTGTGTTTCACTTTCTTCCATGTAGCTCCTTTATCCCTTACCTCTTATGGGGCAGATTGATCTCCCGACAGTCGTAACTCAGGTGGAACCTCCAAGGGTTTCGATGTCTCCTCCTGGTTTCCCTTCTCAACCTAGAAGGAGATGTCCACGTAACTCCTCCATGGGACATGCTAGGTTCAGGATGGCTAGACCCGCTCCTAATATTGATATTTCCGAGGAAAAATACCCTTCAGAGGACCCGGGAGACAATGCTTAGTCTTTTATTATGTTTTCAATAGTATGTTTTATCAACTGTTGTGTAATATGAGTAAACAACTGTTATGTTTTGAGTTTGTTTGTATAACGAAAGTTAGAGTTAGTATATGTAACTCATAAACCTTTTGCTTAATGAATTTTAGTAGTTATATATATATATATACTCTTTTAGTAAAAGAAAAAGTAGTTGTTAAACCAATTGTCACCCAAAATGCATATATGGATTTCAAATAACGCATTTTGTATAAGTCATCCTAAAGTTTAGAAAGTTAGAGGCAACGAAAGGCCCTATAACGATTAGAAATCTTAAACAGACACATTACGGTGAGATGAGAGAATACGATAATTAACAGTTTAGTGTGTGTGTGTATGTGTATGTCTGAATAGATGACTCACTCCTACAACCCCTATTTTAGTTGATGAAGAATAGGTAAAGTTCCATATGTTAGGCACAACTCCTAGTAGGAATCAGAGTGTAGGCACCAGTGGACAATGATGACTCCTAGAGGGAAGATTTGGTTATAGAGATCGTGCGTGGATTTTGTAGCCATGTATATCTTGTATTTTGTATACTATTGTAGCAATTATGTGTGTGTGTGCTAAGATAACTATGGAAGTTCTTTAAATTCCTAATAGACCTTGTTACTTAAAATTCATTAAATGGAAATGCATGAGATTAAGGTTATTGTTGATTTTTATAGGTTATGATGGAAAACTTATTCCACTTTTCATTATAGAAAATTTAGATATTTAATTATTAGAAATAAATCAATCGCACCATTTCTGAGGATGTTATAAATTAAAAAGGTGTTCAATGGGTATGACATCCCCTATAAAAGATGACAATAAGAAACCAAAGCGAAATAAAAAGACTAATGTTGTAACACCTTGAAAATTGAACCCACTTATATGTGTGACTTATTTATTTCTTTATCTTCTAGAAATAATTCTTTGGAAGTAATTGCTAATAATTAATTATGGATGGATAAAGATTCTCTGTGATTTTGTTTAGGGTAATAGTTGATAGAAATTTTATTCTCTTCTTAAGTGTGTGTGTTTCAAATGCTAATTATGACGTGTTTGTATATTTGTTTGATGAACTTTATTTTCCAAATAAAGTTTCGTAGATAAATATTTGGTTAAACCTTAGCTAACATAATAATGTTTTTTAATCATTTGAGAACGATGATAAGTTATTTAGAAAAAAAAAATTTCCCAATGAAAAATTGAATTGACCAATTTTTAGTAAAATAAGTTAATTAGATAAAATTTATATTTCGTCTCATTAAGTTCTTAATTATTTTAACCTAACTCTTAGAAGGCTAGAATCTATTTTCAAAACAATTAAAGAAAAAGAAAAATGTGTAGTGCTATTAGACGAAAATTCACCGAATATATATATATCAAGCTAGCTCTTCATTCCTCTCATTTACTCAAGAAAAATGTGAGCCATAGTGAAGGGGAGACCTTCGGTTTGCATCTTCTCCCAAAGGCATCGTGCCCCATTTATCCTCCTCCAAACTATCATCTCCTTCATTCCTTGGTAGGATGAGTTCTTTGTATTGATTCAAGCTTTTAGTTAAGCATAAGAGTTTTTGTTTATGTAAATTTCTATTCATGTCATTGCATGTATCAATGGCTTCAAGAAATTTCATTTGCATGTCTTGGAAGATCAAGTTTTTCTTATTTTATTGGTTGTTTGATCTATTGGTTGTTGATGTACTAGATTGCATGTCTTCTTCTCCTTATCTATTATTTTTCAAACCATGAGAATGATCCTCATATAGAGGAGACTCTATCCAAATTTTTCTTAATTTTTCTAAATTTAGTTTCTATTTTAATCTTGGCCAAAGAATAGGAGACTGTGGCTAGAACATGAGTTCTTGCATGTGCATGTGTCATCATTTTGAAGATATTTCAAGATACAACCATTGGATCACTATCAAATTTATTTTCAATAAAACTAGATACATAAACATACATTTTTTCTTTTGGGATGTTTAGAAGATAAGTTCAGTAAGAGGGTAGAATTAATCATGCAAAATGTCCCTTCCAACTTAGGTTTTTGGGCAAACAATTCTTAATGTTTCTCGAACCTATGTTTACTAACTCATCTTAACTAAAATATTTTACCTATTTAAAAACTAGACAAAATTTCTTTCCAACCATGTATCATAAGAAAATTTTCAAGGTCAGTAGCATTTTCAAATATTTTTGCTAAGGTCGAGGTAATGCGTGTAATAGTTGATTCGTGGCATTGAATAAACACCCTTAAAGATAGATTTATTGGGAACATTTGGTAAAGAGTTAGCATTTAATTTTTACCTTGTTAAAAAGGTGTGTGTGCTAGTTGAAAGGTGAAAAATGTACAACTACAATACCTTTTGGTAAGTCCCCAAAAAGTAGAAAATAGTAGACTGTGGTCCCTTTGAACGAAAATATGTTTTGTCACCTTTGAAAATTTTTAATAATTTTTGTATTATTTTTTTTGGGTATTGCAAATATGTTTTGGCAAATAGATTTAAATATATTTAAGCCTATATAAAAATATTTCATTTTAATTTTTTTTTCTATTTATACGTTAATGAAACTTTTGACCTTGTTGTTGAATAGTGCATAGAGTTAGGTAAAGAAAATTAGTTTCTAAGTTTTCTTTTAGTTTAAATGGACTTTTGGGCCAGGAAAAAGTTCTTTAGAAAAAAAAACTATTAAAAGAGTTGTATAGATTGAATTAAAAAGTGATTTTTGTCTCACTGAAAAGATAATCATATTGGCAATACACTACAAAAAGAACCAATTAAAAATAATATTGGGAAGGTTCAAAAAAGGACCAATCTTTAACTAGTGATATTTTGAAAAATGTTTGTCATATTGTCTTGTTTTATTGTTAGAATTTTTTATAGATTTTTACTTGTAATGTGTTATACCTTTCCAAAAAATACATTCAAAAAAATTTATTTGTATATAAAAATTTCATACTTTAAAAATCTGTTAGTATATAAACTTTTAGTGAACTTTTTGCCCTTTTTATGAAGCTTAAATAAAGAAAATTTTATAGTAATTTTTATTATTTTTAGAAACCTAGTCATTTTCTTGAAATTAAATGACAAGAAATCATGCATAGCATAAATATTATATTCTGATTTATGACTTTGGTTTCTGAGAATTGAAAAGTGTGAATTTCAGTCAATTGTCTATGTGTGTGAATTCAATTGTTGAATATAATTGTTTGAATTTGTTTGTGATAAATTGTATGATTGGATTGCTGGCCTGACATGATTAATCACTTTATAAAATTGTTGTGTTTAAGGGACATTGTAAATATAGTGTTTGTGATCACAAAAATCTATGACGAGAAAAATGTGGCAACTAGAACTTGGTTCTTGTGTTGATTATTTTTAGATGACGACAAAAAAAGTAAAACCTAATAATAAGAGTATGAATTAGGAATAACTAATATTTTCTATCATATTAACCTTCATAAAACTTGAGAGGGTAAGTTATTGTGAAATTGAGGGGTGAGCTAAACATAAAACTTAATAAGGTGTAATAGATGTTATTTTTCCTTACATAATGGATCAATCACAATACGACAATATATGGATTGAGATCCTAGTGTGAGAATTAACATATAAACACTAGTGTGAGGCAAAAATTTGAAACTATAAGTATAAGATAGTCGTGTAGGATGTTCCAACTATGAATCTTCTATGTATATAGCTCAAGAGAACAAAGTGGTGAACCAAATGAAACTTTCCATCGAGTTTGGGTGAAAGAGGAAAATGTCCTCGATAATTAAACATTCCACACCTAAGGCAAGACCTCGAAAGTTATGTGCTAACTCTTCATGCTTGGTACCTTGCCAATAGAACCTCTCTAACAACGAGAAAAAATGGCAATCTTGGCGAGGATGAGTTGTTGAGAAGTTAGTTCTTAGAAAATAAATGGTTACAAACTAGTAGGCTGAGAAGCAAATTGTGAGGTGTGATCATCCTTGGGGGGTATGACACTAAGTGGTGACATTATCACAAGCAAGATTGGTAACCCCAATAGAGCACAATGTCACTATTCTTATTGGCGAGAGCTTGCTATTGTACCATAATGAAGGGTGTCTTCCCAATATCCATCCAAACCTCCTAAATTATAAGACCACTAAGTTTTGTAAGTTTCAGTGGCATCTGGATAGTGTGGAAAATATTTCAAGAATTAGGTACTAATATTTTTAGTATTATGAGTAAAAGCATTAAACAACCACATTAATGCGGCCGATCGTTTGTCTATTTTCTTCCTAAGTCATTTGTGTGTTTTTGATAAAGCAAGAAGACTTATTCCTTTCTTCTCTTTTTAGGGACAAAATCATATAGCAAAGCCTCAACACCACTTACAAATTTACTATTACAGTGGAAGGTGGACCCGTTATCTAGTTAAGGACATAGACCATTTCATAGGACACCTTCGCTTTACTTTAACACCAGTAGACACACCAACACCTTGCCAAAGACTTTTGACTTCTTCATATGGTGGACACAACCTACTCCACCATACTTCTGCCATTTCAAGCCAATAAAGACCATTGAGATTTCATCATCTTAATCTTCATCTCCCTACAAAGCTTGAGACGTTTTTGGCTCTACTAATAACGTCTCTTACACCCCCTACCTCTCTAATATCCATTGTTTCAAAGCAACGCTACTCTCCCTTAAGGATGGGGCCTCATACCCTAACCCTATCTAGACAAAGAGGTCACCAAATAGTGCCTAGTCCTATGAAACTTGGAAAGAAGGAGGAGGATGAGTAGGTTCCTATTGATGAGAACAATTCAACATTAGAGGTAAAGGCTGAGGTACCCAAGCTAGAGGTTGAGGTACTTGAGGCAAAGGTTGATGTACCAAAGGTAGAGGTCAAAGCACTAAAGGCAAAGGTTAGGATGCTAGAGGAAACTTCTACTGCAAGAGTAGGCCGGTTAATTGAGAGTAGGAGGAAGACTTAGAGGAGTACTCCCAATGAGATCACCTCCTAGGAAATATGCTATTGGGATCTTTACTCTTCCCTAATTTGTCGACCTACACTAGCATAGTGGACGCACATCAGATTATAGACATACAGATAATTGCTTTGAGTCTAGGTTTTATCTTTTGTTGTATTTATGGATAAACCTAGGATTCATATTTTTGGTATGTATTTAGTCATCTAGCATTTTTTGCTACTTGTATTTTGATTCTTTTTGGGGCAGGTTTTTCATCATCCATGGGAGTTCATATTATTATTTTGTTTCACCCATTTACCTTTTTCATATTATTACATGTACATATATATCAAATCAATTTCTCTTATACTTTTTGTTTCTCCTAAAGTTGTATTTGTTAAGTCCTCTTATTTAACCATGTTTCATTACTAATTTTTTTAAAATATAATATCGCTCTTTTTTGCTTATACCTTAACAAATAAAAAGTTTTAAAGTTCCCACCAAAAATCTGCTTATGTTTTCTTGAGTATAAATATTTCACAAAATTAAATGAAATAAAAAATGTTTTTAAAAAATATTTAAATAAGTATTACAAACAAGGATTTTGGGATGTCACAAATGTTATCAAGATTACCTTAAGAAAATGGGGTCAAGATGTGCTCAGATGATTGAACAAAGAAGATTCACCAATTAAGACTTGAGCTTTGATCTTGCCAATGCAAAAATGTGACATACATGTGAAGCGGAGAGCAAGGTTAAGCTTGGAGGTGGCCTAAGCAGTTGTGGTTGTGAGTGATCTAGGGAGAAGATGATGAAAACAAATTGGTTTAGTGAGTAGGGACTCAAGGTTGTAGAGAATTTGTGAGGAAGATGATTGTGATTTACTTTTGTTGGTGTATGGTCATATATAAGGGAACAAGTGAGTATATATAAATGTCTTAGTTGTGGGAAGGGACTTGTGTGTAGTAATAAGGCTTAGGTGGTGTATGTTTGTGTTGTAAGACATGAATAAAAATGTAAATAGGATTTGTATGTTATGTCCATGAAGTTATAAGGAGAGAAAAATAATAATTAAAGAGACTGAGAATTTTATGATAATATAATGTCAAGGATAAACTTTTGGGATACAAAGATCACCATTTAAAGAATTATAAGTAGTCATAGTAGTTGAATTTTAAGAAAAGGAATCAATGCAACAAGCTATAAGAATTGCTATAGTTGTAACATCGTCAATTTTTAGAGAATAAAAAATTCAATAAATTGAAATAATTGATATTTTTATTTAATAATTTTTTGAGAAATAATATTTAACCAAAATTAAAATAAATAAAATATGAACAAAGAAATAAATATTTAAAGTGATTTAATGATGTTTTAACCACTTACAACAGTAAGAAAAATAGGAAAAAAATTGAAAAAGAATTGAAAAAAATAAAAAATAGGTGAAAAATGCTAGAGTTGACCAAACTCAACTTATTAATGGTATTTATGTAAATATCAATCAAGTAATGAGGAAAAAAATAGATTAAACCTAAACTAAAGGTAATTAAGCCAATGCACCAAATTAGTGATTTCAAGGCTCATTTGCACGAAAATTGGGCCATAAGCTTTCCTGAAGCTTGGAAGACCACTTAGAGGCTTGATTAGGAACCTTAATCACTTAATTAGACTAATCTTGACCTAGTATGGTCCTCCAAAAGGACCCACAATGTAGCGAAACTCTCATTCTCTCCTTTGCACCATCAAGCTTCTTTCTTCTCCTTACAATAGATTTTTTTGTTGCTTGGAAACCACTATACTCACCTCTCAACCCTTCTACCTCTTCTATCCCTCCTCTTAAAGCAGGTGAACCTCTCAAGCCTTGGCAGTTTGCGTGGCAATCACGGAAAGGGGAGAAGTGTTGTTGGTTGTTGCTAGAACAACACCTACAACCCACCAAGTTTGTGCAGAAAATTTCTTAAGTCTTCACCTTGGTAAGGAGGAGTTTTTCCTAACTCATTCTAGTCTATTTTCATCTATTATATGAAGGAAATGAAGCCCTTAAATTATTGCTTGGTTGGTTGGTTTTTATATAATGATTTTCATATATATATGGCAGTACACCACATTAGTGGATATTATTTTGTGTTTTTGCAATGTTTATGTTGAGTATAAATATTTCTAATGATGTAGGAAGCTTGTACAAATAGTTTTTTCATGTTTGTGTGGTTGGAAACTATTTATTTGATGGTGTAAATGTAATATAATTGTTTGTTTCCTTGCTGGAATACCACTCTGTTTTTACAATGAAAAACAGAATTTGTAGAGTGGCTGAAACTTTAAAAATTTATCTAGAACTGGGTAATGCTTGAATTGAACTAGAATAATTTTTGTAGGACCCTTAACATGTTGGTAATGACTAGTAAAAATTTTGTAAGGTTTGGATTAAGGAATAAAAAGATAAAAAAAAAATTTGTGAAGGTGGTTTTATAAAAACAAAAATTTGTTACAATGAGGAGGAAAAACTAGAAATTAAATTTTATGGCTGGATTGGTCATGTGAAAAATTAATTTTTGACATCAAGAAACATAGAGAGATAGGGGAAACAATTAGGGATGAAAGAAAAGGAGTTTTGACATTTTTAAAAATGTGAAAAACAACTTATGTGGAAACTAGTCTAGCTGAGAGTAAATTTTAAAATTGCATTCATTGGTAAGGTATTTGGACCTGAAACTTGGATAATTGGTTTGAAAACTTAATTATAAAGATCTAGAAAAATTTTTCACTCAATTCAAATTTAAAACGAAGGAGAACGACTATTTTTAAGAATGTACTAAACATTTTTAAGAGCTAAAAACCAAAATTTTAATTTGCACTAGTTTGGAACGAATTTGAATGGTAAATTTAGTTGCTGGGATAAAAATTTTAATTATAAGAATGTAGGAAATTTTTTTACTCAAATTGGATTTAAAATGAAGGAAAAATGAATTTTTAAAGATAAAGCGAACATTTTTAAGAAAACCAACATTTTGAAAAATAGAAAAATTTATCAATTTTTATTTGGAAAAGTTAAGAGTGATTTTTGACAAGAAATTCTGATTTTTAATTATAAAATTTAAATATTTAAATGTGGAAGCAAGTCTCATAAGATTCGAATTTAGAACGAGCAAGAACATGTGAATTTATGGTAACTATACGACGAAAAATAATGTGTAATATTATTTTTCAAAAAATTTGCAAAATGATTTCAAATCTTAAAGTAAAAGGCATTTTAATAGTCTTTTTTAAATATAATGAACTTTCAAATAAAATTTGATGCGATTTCCACAAAAATTTATCATCAGAGAAAATTTTGACATAATGTGTAAACTCGATGAAATTACAATCCAAAAACTCGATGACTTAGTTAGACCTTGTAGAATTGGAGGAAACGTGAGGAGAGAATCTTAAAAACTAACTTCTCAATGAGTTATTACGCACCAATCCTAATTAGATAATTGATAGAACACATAAAAGTAAATTAAGAAAGATGATTTCCAAAAGTCATCAGAAGAGCGAATCAACTAATGCTGAGGAAAGACCGTTGTTATCAATAAGACCACCTAGGTGATTAGTAGATGAGACTTTTCTTGGTCATCTTTGGCAGCAGATATGAGTGTGATGTTGAAAGTTGTGAAAATGTGAATGTGTGTGAATTCGATAAATGGGCGAGCTGATGGAAATACAGTGATTGATGCACGATGAGTCTTCAAAAAGTCAATGAATTATGAGACTGAAGTGCTTGTGGTTTTAGGACCTAATGATTGATGGCTAAAGAGCCTGATATTGAGATGAAGACACAATGACTATGTTGATGTGATGGCCAATGAAGGCAAAATTATGCCCCTGTGAAAAGTCATCATGTTAGTACTAATAATTTGACTAAGACTTGATTACGGTGGTGATGGATGTGGTTGACAATTGTCACGATAAATTTGTGTGTGAGGAAATTAAGATTGGAGATTGCATGTGTTGAATACATAATGGTACTTGAGGAATGTCCATAGGCTTGAAAAGTCCTAGGGGTTGTATTGAAGTGTCAAGTTGTGATAACTCTAAAGGCGAAAAGTCTCATATAACTGGCTTGGCATCCCCGACGAATATGAAACATTATCATGGTTGGTCGAGCGTATCCTGATTAGAGTACCAAATAGGATATGTACTCCCAATCGTCACCCAAAAGTAAATACGTTAAGTAAATAAGACACGACAATGAGGATCAGAGTGAGTGAGAGCGTTCGTATATGTGATTGTGCAACTGAGTTTGGATGGAGGACTCATTCCTTACATCTCCATTTTTTTTTCAAATACCAATGTCGAAATTCTACAGGTTAATCTTTCATTTGGCAATGCAGTCCATCGAGGGGTAGTGGGTCCTTGACCCACCATAAGACGAAGATCCATCTAAGGGATCCACATAGAAGGAGGAGATGATGTGCAACTCACAAGATATATATATATACATGTGTGTAGATGATATGATTTACTACTGCTATTTTAACTAGGATACTGTGTATGGGTAGATTGAGTCATTCTTTTATATATAAGTATCATAAATCCTCTTTTTGAAAAACTTTATTCTTTTTGCACCCTTAGTCTATATAGTGGCACTCCATTATTATTATTACTTATGGTAACTATGACATGAATAAAATGCACTAATGTTGGTAACATTTTATCTGATGGATCTCTTATGTAAGTAATTTATTATCCTACACATTAAGTTTTACATGTAAAAAATAAATTCCGCTAAAATTTGTATTACCTTATACACGCTTACAAAAACAAGAATTTGCGCAACTCTTATTTGGTTAACTAAAGTTTTATGAAGGCTCACGTGAACAATTTCTTAAAAGTTGAATTCTTTTGAAAACTATTTTTTCCAATGACTTTTATTTTTAAAGTTCAAACGAACCTTGTAAAACTTGTCAAAAAAATATATATGTTGAAGAATGTCATTTTATTAAAGTGTATGAAGCATGTTTGGATGACATAAAATAAACTCAATAAAAGATAATTAACTATAAAGAGGAAAGCTAATTTGAGACATTGCATTTAGTTGGTATAAAAACTTTCTTTTTAATTGAAAATATAGTTAAATTTGAGGTGTCATATTTAGCTGGTATCAAAGCTTTCTTTTAATTAAAAAGATAGTTGAATTTGAGATGTCACAACAATGCTAATTTATGATTTAGAATTTAATTTAGATAAGTCAAGGATATATAAATTATTTTATAAGTTATTGTGATTAAACGATAGTTCCAATATAATTATTTGATAAATTAAAGGATTAATGAGATCTCATAACGATTAATTTAATAAAATTAGATGACTTTAATGAAATCTTAGACCATCAAAATTTATGATGTGGTTAGTCAGTGATATAAAAATCACTCACTATAGTTATAGTATAGCTATCTAAACTATATGTTAATGGATACATTTAAATAAAGTCTTATAGCAATTTATATTTTAAAATTTATAATTAAAATACGTGTTTTAATAAAGATTATCTTAGTAAATAACTGGAGCAACTTAAACTTTAATAAAAAAAAATTATTTATAGTCTTTCATATTTAAACTTATCAAATTAGTTGTTACAATACAAATAACTTAAGAAAACATACTTTAAACTATAAAACGAGGTTATTATAGCAAGTAATAGTTTAAAAAAACATATTTTTAATTTAATTAAATATTTATGATGTAATCACTTTAGCTTCAAACTCAATTATTTAGTTTAAAGTGTTAAAAGAAAATGTATTTATAAAAGAATTTCTATATTAATTAATAGGTTATCGTACCATATTTTAATTTAATAAGATACGAGTAGTATGATTCTCCTGTCTTTAAAAGCTAAATATAATCAATATGCCAAATAATAATTAAACACATAATTATTACCTAATATCATCTTATAAGTTAGCCCCTAAAAACAGAATATTATATATTATGTTAAAATGATAAAATTAGTCTTTTAATTAAAAATAAGTTGTTTCTGAAAGTTTAGTATCAAAATATACAAACTTCATAAAATGATAAAATTCAAAAACTTACGTAATTACAAAAAGTACAATTAAGTGTTTCTCTTATTACATTAAAAGTAAAATTAGTTGTTTTTGTATCGATTAGGTAATTATTACATTAAAGGCAAATTAAATAAAGGACATTGCTTTTGAATGCATGAACAGTGACTAGCTATGGCATAAACCAAAATAGCGAGTCACTTCCCTTGGTTAGGTAAATCATAGAGTCAAAGTAAGGAATCAAAGACATGTGAGGGCAAAAGGTTAAAAGGTGAAAGGTCTACACGCACACAAAATGGTCCCCTGTGGCTTATTGGATTGAGTGGTACGGTTCAACGCATGCCTCTCCTTTTCTTTCATGTTTTGAAGAAAGCAAGTATTACTTAGTAAGCATAGTGAGTCAAAAATCAAAATATGTGAGCTTATCTACCCCCATTGGACCCCTCCCCCCAAATACCCCGCCACCATAACCCATGCTCGCCAAGAAACAGGTTCCACCATTTCCCCTACCTTTACATTGCCAACCTTTACATAGGAGAGAATGAGAGATATCTAATAAGTAAGGATACATTTGGAAAGAGTTCACACTTTGTAAAGCATAAAATCAGGAAGCTACATTTTGTTTCATTATGCTTAACAACCGTTTTTACAGGTTCAACTATAAACCAAATACTATACACTAAGTTATAGAGAGAGACAATGAAATGAATAAATATTAATTCATATTAAATATAAATCTCATGTAAATTGTTTTAGTAATCATATGATTAAATTAATTTTTCATATTGATTATTTGTGTATAATTTATTATCACAATTTATTCTTCTTACTATCATTAAATATATTTTATTGTGAGAGTGAGAAGAATAAATTTAAATTATACAATCATATTTGGATAATCAAAATTTAATATTAAAAAAATTATATGACTTTCTAGAAAAGGCTCATGATTTTTATATTTTAATCAACTTGAACATTTATAATAAAATGTAATAGTTAATATTTATTTTTCTAACTCAGTAAAAGTCAGCTTAATTATTATATACAGAGAGGCTCATAAAAAATATCTAGAGATAGAAACACACCCAATTCTTCTATGACCAAGTCTATGTTTGAATTAGCGTCTCTTGTATAAGTTGAGTTAGAATTCACCTCTATTACACAGAAATAACTCTATCATCTCACACATTTTATATGCCTCAAATGGTATATATTGTGATACCAAACACCCTATAAATCATTTCATTTACTCCTGAATTCTATCCATTGTTGGGTTACATTGAAATACTTATTTTTTTGTTGTATTTATTTGTAGAACTATAAAGCCATTTTTCTTCTGCAATCTAAAGGTTCATGCGCATAGCACATTACAATTATATTAGCTGGGTTCAACGGACCTAATTACTTACTCCTTTCCCATAGAATAATAAATTCTAATACTCCCTTTTTCTTCCCTCTTTCTGAGAAGGATAAGCTGCACCATTTGAGAGACCCACCATGAAAACTAATTAATAAGGCTTTGTAAAACTTAATTAATTATTCAAGAACCTAGGACCATAATGTTAAGGAGTCAATCTCATCCACGAATGTGGTAAAGTTTCTGAATTTTAATTAATCTTGATGTTTCTAAGAAAAGTTTGCAATTGGGTGTAAGAACTGATTGAAGAGTACTGTAGCTTATTATTGAAGAAATTGAAAGACAGAATATATTTGGATAAGGAAGATTTTTTCAATAAAATTGTTGAGTTTGGAATAATTGTTGATGGGTTTCTTCTAAGGTCTCAAGTTCATTAAGCATTCAAATGACCCCACGTACATGCTTGCTTTGGAACCAGTAAATAATTGCCCCACCGCATGGCATGCTTCTCAATATGTGTGCGATTGATCAACCCGCCCGTGAAGGAAAGCTTCCATTCTTTATTGGGCCTATAATGGATTTTTTGGATCAAAATCAAATTTAATTAGCCCAGCTTTTACATTTTCACAGTCCCCACCAATAACTTTTTGTCCCCCAAGAAAAATAAAAGTTTAAACTTAAGAAAATTGTTCTATCCCTTAATTCGAGGTCAAACTTTAGTAATAATTAAACACAAGTGCTTCAATTTGGAAAACCTTTCGATAGACGTCTTAGTCAAACGCCTATTAGCGTCTATAAGCAGAAAAGTAAAATGCTTTAGCAAAAGATGACACTATTATCTACATGTCCGAAAATTCAAATGTTTAACAGTCAAAATTAACCCATTTATGTACCGTATTTAAGATGAACACGAGCTGGTTTCCAAAGAGAGCTTCAAAGTTTTTTCTTTTCTTTTTTGTGTACAATAATAATAATGAAAATCCAATTTAAGTCTTCATATATACTATTCAAATCCTTCATATCACCAGTGCAACTCTAGTAGGTACCTTCAAGTAAATCTTTGAATTGCTTATGAAGTTATCTACTACTAATTGTGTACTAAACTAAAGGCAAATGACTACATTAACTTCCTAACTAGACTAAAACTTAAGAAAAAAAAAAAACTAGCAAAACTACGCTATAAAATTTAGTAGTAAATTTGGGTAACTTTTCTTGTTGCATGTGTGTAGTGTATAGAACCTTTTACAATGGTACAAGATCTCTTACTAATAAATAATTAAGGTAATTGCTAGTTATTTCTACAACTTTTCAAATGCCATGTGTCCCCCAGTGGTTAATTACTGATTGCTCCCTACATCTTTTTGTATGCCTTATGTCTTATACTCGTTATATAAATCTTATTTGCAATGATTATGTTTTTCATACGTAACTTTATATAATGATGAGAAAATAATTTGATAAATTATATCTAATTAATTCGTTGAGTACTAACATATATTAAAAAGGTTCACTCTTTTTTATAAGCACAAATCAATTATCAAACTTTTAATTATATATTTAAAAGATAATATTATTTATCAATTATATCACATCATATAAATAAATTTAGATTATATAATCATATGTTACATAATCAAAGATTTAAAATTACATAATTTCTCAAAAAATAAATATAATCGTGTCTTACATTCACTAATTATATAATATCTGTTTTTATCTTAACTTCATAATTACCAAAAGCTAAACGTTTTCATTGTTGATTCTGACTATAGAGCTCTTTATAATTAACATAGGATTGTCACCTATCCACATAACCAGTTGATAGAAGAATGCAGCTTGACATTAATGGTATTATTGTGAAAACAAGGATTAGAAGTTCAACTCTCCTTCGGTTTTTGTTCATTCCAGGGAGCGGAGCAGATTATTAGTATGGAGATTGACTACTACAGAAACATTTTCATAGGTTTCATCAAACTTCATACGTTAGAGTGTTGCTTACACCAAATTAACTAAACATGTTCCAAATTCATTGATGCAGCTTCTGGAGTATGGACCCTTCAAAGCCCAACCATGTGAAGAGGAACATTCTTCTGAAGGTCTCTCATTCCTCGTTCCTTTCCATTCCATCATGATGAAATTGGCCATCCCATGTTTATGTATTTTTAGCTTTTGAACTCCAAAAGAAGAAGCAATTTCCAAAATACAGCTAAGGCAATGTTCCATAATCTGGCGACCTATTTGGATTTGCTAGCCTAGCTCTAGCTCCATTTTGTTAAATCGTTAGGGGATCAAAATCAAAATTGGGAACATATTTAATAGGTCTTCAAGACATGTTTGATATATGTTTGGACACAAATTTAGAGTGAAAAGAAAACCTTGTGACAATGCCTCGTTTACAGATGTGTCTTGGCCATTCGTTGGGAATAAAGCTCAGGGCGGTGTGAGGCCCATGTGATGTTGTTTAAGTGCCTTTAAGTGAATTTATTCTACTTGTTCGGTAGAGAGGGTGTTTATATTAACTCCCTGATTAGAATTCTTTGCTTGTTCTGTTCCCCAAGCTTCCTTTTCTTCATGCCTCTCCCCCCAACAAAACATTCAGAAGAGAAAGAGTTGTCCAGGTAAATTCACAAGACATTTAAGAAGGCCAAAGACTTGTTGCATAATTGCACTTACAAAGTCACGTAAAAGTCAAAATGGGGCTTCAAAGTTAAATGCTACATATATGCTAATGTAAACAGAAAAAAGTTGAGGACAGACATGTCTAGGAGACTCATTGAATATAACCTTTATAAGGTCTTCATGTATTTCCAAAATTTTGACTTAACTAGATTTTATTGTATAACTTGATTAAATTATTAGAAGTGTTGCGTCTTTCTATCAATGTCGTTAGTAATTAAAATGGATTTTTTTTAAAAAAAAAATTATATGAAAACGTATTTTAAAATTGTAAAGAACACAATTATATATATTCTAGAAAAAAAATCTTTTTATGTCTTTAATCAGTATCTTTAGGACATTAGTTAGTATTTATCATAAAATTATTAGTATCAATTTCTGCTTGTAGTTAATAATAATTTAGACTGATATTTTAATTTGTGTATTATATATGATAAATATTTATTTAAAATTTATAATAACAAATTATAATTAAAATTTATAATAAATAAATATTTTTTGCATTTTAAATTTACAAAAATTAATTTAAATTATGATATAAGATATTTTAAAATATTGTCGCTTCCTTTTTGTATTTTAAGCAACAACAATATTTTTAAAACATACCCAACATAGCACACAATGTGTAAAATTGGGAACAAGAGGCAAATACATAGGTGCATTGCCCCACCTAGAATCAAAAGACTATTGACATTTTCTTTTAATAAAATTAATATAAGATTAAAAATTATAATAAAAAATTATAATTAAAATTTATTATAAAAAAATTATATTTTAAATTTACAATAATAATTTAAATTGTGACATAAAATCATTTTTAAATATTATTAATTTCTTTGTTGTTTTATAAGCAACAATATTTTTAAAACATACCAACATAGCACTCTATGTGCAAATTTGGGAATAAGAGGCAAATACAAAGGTGCATTGCCCCACCTAGAATCAAAAGGCTATTGACATTTTCTTTTAATAAAATAAATTTAAAGATAAAAAATAAAAGGAGTAGAATAAAGGAATATATGGTTAAAAAAATTAAGGATATTGATAAAGATAAACTAATAATTT
The DNA here is from genome assembly GCA_026544285.1 of Pachyrhizus erosus. Taxonomy (NCBI): domain Eukaryota; kingdom Viridiplantae; phylum Streptophyta; class Magnoliopsida; order Fabales; family Fabaceae; genus Pachyrhizus; species Pachyrhizus erosus. Next base: position 6,541 of record JAMLFT010003123.1, on the reverse strand, counting down.
ATGAAGACTGAGAATGATTTTTTTTTTGTTAACTATTATAAGATAATACGGGAATAACACATTCAAGGGAGAGAAAAGAGAGAATATCAGAAATGTCTAATTGAGAAAGTGAAGAGAAAAATCTCACTATGTATTATAATATATAATATCAGAATAAATTAATTCATATTTAATAATTTTATGTTGTATATGCTATTTTTATATATTCATTAAATCTTATAATTTTATATTTTTATGTAATTTAATCGATGATTAAATTGGTGCGACACAATTAATCTATTTATTCCTAGCCTATAATTAATATGAATTTTATAAATACAATTCCTGTTAAATCTAATAAAAATCAAATTCAAATTGTTTATTATAAATTGATTCAATATAATTATTTTTAAATAATTTATACGAAAGCATACATTTCAGTGCTCAAATGAAAATTTCGAAAAAATAACATACACTACTTATTAAAGGAAAATCTTTATTTATCATCTATTAATTTTGTTTCAAGGTTTACTATTTTTTATTTCATAAAGCCATTACTTTAATTCATTTTCAAAGTTCATTACGTTCGTCCCCATCAAAGGGGCACATAGTTTGGTGAGTGTTAGCTATACAAATCAGTCAAGCATGAATCGTTTGTCGCATTTTATCATTTGGTAAAGCACACGCCTTAGCCATGTGCTACACTTTCACGGGTTTTGAATGGAAGAGTTTATTATTTCATATTTTGTCCCCTTTTCATAGCAAACTTGGATCTTATTAACAAAGACAACAGCGTCCGACCAAAACAGAATTATCTTTTCACATATTTTCTAAATAAAGAAGCAAAAGAAATTAAATAAATATCACTCAAAACCTACCAATTAATTTTCTTTCTCTACTTTGGAAATTAAATTGTAATTTTTTTTAGTATTTCATTTTATCCACACATATGTGTGTGGTACCGATATATATATATATATATATATATATTTATTTATTTATGATCTATAAGCATTTCAAGGATGCAAGTTCGATTCTTGCCGATGTGAAGATCTTATTGATGAGTAATATATAAATACTTCATAAGTGTTTAATGAGCCTTGAGTTTACCTTGTTCCCAATGAGCTCCTAAGACCCAACTCACCTAAACTTTTATCTAAATAGAAAGAAAAAAAATCTCTTCAAAACATGTTATGTGAGGTATGCCATGGCAATTTGTTTGCATACAACAAGAAAAAAACTGACTAGCCCTATTACACTCCCAACGTACTTTTGGTTTTAGCTTTTACATTGGACTCCTTAGTGACAAGTTCTAATTGTAGAGTCTCTTTGGACAAATAGATTTATTTATTCAATATTTTTCTATTACTTTGCTTTGATTAATGTAACATTGATTTATTTATTTATAATAAATTATGTATTAGAAGGAAATTTGTTTAAATCAAGTATAATCATTATACATTACAATATTTTAATCAAACTAATAGGCGTATGTGAAAATTTAGAAGAGGAGTGAGATGAAGATGATTATTAGAGAGAAAATGAGATGATTAGCGATGTAGAAACATAATAATTATACAATTTCTTTATGAGATGAAAAATGATAAAAAAAAATAGGGAGAAAATATTAGAGATAACCATGTTATAAACAAATTGAAAGTAGGTAGAGGATCAAGTAGGATTGGATTGTCTATGTTATTTGGTGAAAAGAATTAGTGTGATAACTTTGTTGTCATCAATGACCTTAATGGTCCAAGATTATAGTTGTGGAATTTTTCTATTAAGTTGAAATTATATGGTAGTTCCTAATCCCATTTCTTGCTCGTTCAAAGTTATATAGCTTCAATAATGTTTAGCATCCACCAAAAACTATACATTGTTTAAGTCTATAAATAGGATTAGATGTTATATGAAACTAGTTGTAGAAGTTAACAAAAAAGAGAAAGAAAAAAAAGACATTAGGTGTAGACATCTAGTATAACGTTGGGTTGATATCTTTGATGTTGTAAAAGGAATCTAATTGTAAATTTGACATGACATGTGGATAAGTACAAGATGAATTAATAAAACTGCGGGGTTAATTAGTTCTTTATGCTTAATAATAAAAAATTATAAAATCAAACTAAATGTAAAAATATATGTTAATTAAGTGGTTTTAATAATTCAAGAGAAGTGAATCGAGTTATTTTAAAATTATTTACTGCAATCAATATTTAATATCCAAAAATCATAAAGATGAAGAGAGTTAATTTAAATATAAAAGCCTAATGCAATTTAAGCATAAGTAATAAAAAATTAAGTAATTAAATGGTTAAAGGATAGAAAAAATGTAGCAATATTTTATCTTGATTTGATCATGACATGAACAATTCATATCAAATCAACTTAACCTACATCTAGTCTTCAAGCAAAACTTGAGATTTTTTACTTTAGACCTAGTCTTAGGGATCACACACCCTAGTAAATCTAAAATACAATAACAAACTTCTTTTACACTCAAGGAAAGCCTCCCTAACCCTAAGATGTCTCATATTGAAACCTCCAAGGGACTCTCTTAAAACAACATAATTGGCTAAAGAACCTATTTAGTTACAAGGAAAAAGTGCTTTTTAGAGTTTTTATACTATAAATATAGAACTTTTTCGAGTAGAAAAACTCTTAGAAGCACTTTTAGCCTTATATCCAAATAGATTCAATTACAACTAATAAAAAAGATAGTCACACATATGCGTTAACACTTTATTTTCATCTACCAAGTAATGCACAACATTATCCAAATTCCAATTCTCTATAAGTTCACTAATTTCTTTATGATTCAAACTCTTTTTCTCAAGCTTAATTTATGCATGGTTTACCTTGGACAATTTTCTTACTGGAAAAACATTGTTTATCTACGGATTATTAATTTTGGAAAAGATAATATAAAAATCTTAATTGCTTAAATTTAATTAGAAAATAATAGTTTAGAATCCTAATTGATATAATATGATTAGGAAAAAGGTTAATTTAGAATATCAAATTATTTGAAAAGATATAATCTTTATATTTTAAGTTGTAGACAAAATTTGAGTTTAAACCAATGATAAAATTATTTTATTTTGAAAAAAAAAGGATATAATAAAATAGGAAAAAAATAGTTTGAATTAGATTTGAAAAACATGTCCAGAAATCTGTGAAACTTGTAAGACAGTTTACCAAAGTGGATCTTGAGACTTGAAGTTTTCTACATGAAAACTCATGTTGGAATCCCTATACATCGATTTTGTAGTTGGGACTCAAGTCTCACAACCCAACTTTACCAAAAATAAAGTTTAAAATTTCCAAACCTTGTTTGGTTAAAGTACTTCTTATTATTACTTAGCGATTGACCCTAATTCAATTTTAATTCTTGAAATAGATCATTGTAGCTTGACTTAGATAATGAATGAGGACTTTACAAATTATACCTAAGTCCTTGTCTTAAGTTTTTAATCTTCATCTTTGAAAGTGCTTCAAATGTTGGATTTGTCATCATCAAAACTTCTTGCAGATGTCTTGATCATATTTGAAAGTTTTAAACTTAGGAAGCTAGGGTTCACATTTACATTTACATAATGCATGACTTGTAATGTTTTTAAATAACTATTTGATATTTTTCTTTCATTTGATATTAAATTTTTTCTTTTAAATATTCTAACAAAGATTTTTTGTTTATGTAACCACCACAATTAGGGCCTTTGCCTCTTTGGTGGATCCTTGAGAAATCCCCACAAGTTTTCGTCCTTTAGGTTACCTATGGAACTAATCCTTAGTATGGGGCTTAATCACACTTAAAGCTCCTTGCCTCTCCCCAAGGATGTATTCTACAAGATCAAACCTAGGTCCTCCCTCACAAATCTTGATATAAAATGATTTCTATCTTTCAAAGACACTATAAAATTCTTCCTCTATAGAGTTTATGATTATTTTTTCTATGACACCACAGAAATTTTTCTCTCAACTAAAATCCAAGATATCAAAATAAGACTCTTAAAATATTACTATATAAAGCTTTAATTAGTAATTAAGAAAATAGTTATTGCAAATATATCAAGGATCTTTCATTTACACTAGTTATCTTGTTTTTATTCTCCAATAAAATATCACTTTTGTATTAAATACATTTCCTTTAACCATTTAATAAAGTTTGAAGTCAAAATTTATCTTGTCTAAGTTGTGAGATGAATAAATAATAAAAGTATTATATATTTAGTACTTATAAATATGATTAATTTGATTTTAGTCCTCTAACTTTATGTTATTTTTAGTGTAGATTTAAAAAAAAACTTTAAAATAATCTTTATCAACACTAAGCCAGTGACATGACATGCATCTAGTTTTTTTTTTCACTAATAGAGCATTATATCATTTCGTTCATAAATAAAATTGTCAATACATGTAGGAATCAAATCAAATACATGGTGGTTAGAGTACAATCTTGACACTTTTATAAGAGCATGAGCGACATGATTTCCTTGCCTCCTAATAAAACGCACCTTTACTGAGCTTTTCTTAACAATTTTTGATAATTTGACCCAACCCTAAATGATACAGGTCTAGCTATGGAAGGAGAGGATTTGGATGACATGAAGTTTGAAGGACCCTTAACAAGGTCTAAGAGAAAACTATCTGAGAAGAGGGTTAGGCTATTTTTGGCCAATTTGGGTCCAAACCCATAAGGTTGGGCCTATGTTGTAATTGTATAACATGGATTGGACCTTGATTGAGTTAGACAAATTTCATGTAGCTTAGTCCACTCAATTTTAGTTCCTTTTTAGTAGTGTAGGTAGTTTAGTTTTTGGGCCACTTGAGCCTTGTATATATAGTGTAAGTCTTCTGTAAAATTCAACTTTAGTCGTGATACACAATTTTGGAATTTTGTTGCTTGTGAGAGATAGTGAAGTAGAGAATTTTTTTTCCTTATTAAAGACTTAAACTCATTGTGACAAAGTTTCATCAATTCATCATGATTCTATAATCATGTGATGTTCATCATTTCTAAGTCTTTAATTCATATTCTTCAAGTAGAAGCATCTAGTTCTTGGAAAAGATTGGGAAAATTCATAAATTCTTCAAGGAAGTTTGCATCACTATATTATTTAGGGAGATACACATAACATCATCTACCACTTCCTTGCAATCAAACTCAATAACAATATTATGCATATTAAAATAATGCAGCCATGAAAGCATAGATAGACCTACAACTTCTACTTTAGTTTGTCTTGAAATTCCAAAATGCCAAACAAATTTTGCTAACATGATACAAAATCATCTTTAATGCACATACCATACTCGAACAAGTACTAGTTAGGAAATATTGTTGTGTCTACATTTCATTTGAGCAAGCCAGTGGATGGTTTAGTCCAAGGATGTAAAGTAGGATTCACGTGTTGAATTGCTAAAAAATTCTCCTAGTGATTTGCTAGTTGCCATCTACTAATAGATTCTTTAGCTAAATATGAATAAACTTGTAAAGGTTTTGAAATTGAATCCTAAACATATTTGTTCTTCCTACGCTAGATAGCTAGTGTTAACTTTTGAGATGGTGGAAGTGCATCAAAAGGATAAAAATAACATCTTTAAAATTGTCAACATTATTTCTAGTGCTCTCAATAGAAATCCAAAAGTTAGCTCCAAGCCAAATTAATTTAGTCTATTTGCAATATAAAAAAAAAAATGCAAGTTTGATTCTAGTGAAACAAGACAAGATAGACAAACATTGTAACAATTTACTCCCTTTGAAATAAGACAAATATATTAGGTAGAACACCACAAACAACTCTTCATAAAAGAAGCTTGAGTTTATGTCAAATTTTTAGGTGCCAAATCAACATCCGAACTCCTAAAACGCACAAAAATGAATTATCAATCATGGACTCCATAATAAAACAGTAAGTTGACCTCACATAATAACAACCGTCCTTTGTAAATCTCCAAATTAATTTATCTTTTATATTTCACAACAAAAAATGTATAGAAGTAATAGCCTACACAACCTAAGAGTTAAACATATAATGTATAAGATTATGATTCCATGCACCTGTATGTTCATCAATCAAGTTAGCAACATGAGAAACATTAAAGCTATTTATTTGGTTAGTTAATACAAAAGGATTATCCTTATCACAAAGCTAAGGATCATTCCAAATAAGCATCATGGTATATAGAAAACTTTTAACCTTACTTCCCTAGCATGGTCAAATTAAAACTATCAAGATGACAAAAACTCACACCTCTATATTCCTTGTGCATTGATAAATGATCCCAACTAAGCTAGTTTATCCATTTTCCATATTTTCTATTTGAGCTCCACAGAAAAGAATCAACCATCTTTTGAATCTCTTCTCCTAAAGATAAAGGAAGCAAAAAGGTACTCATACTGTAACATCCTACTTTTTAATTTTTCAATATAAATTTTGTTTATTGGATTAAATAGATCTAGATAGGTAATTAAAAAAATTGAAGAGTAGAAAAATATAATTTATAATTAAAAATAATTAATTATTTATAATAAAACTAAGAAAAATTTATTTTGATATAG
>JAMLFT010003122.1:0-22951 GCA_026544285.1 Pachyrhizus erosus | reverse complement strand
TTTAACACTAAAAATTAAATTTATAAATTTTTTATTTTAAAAATGAATATAAAATTATATTAAAAACTATTTTTAATTTCATTTTTATCAAACAAGCTTTATTTTTAAAATTAGATTTAAAAATCAAAATCTAAAAAATTTACAATCACTTCAAGCACATATTTAAACGATATATCAACTTGACATCATGATTAAATATAAAAAGTAATAAAATGAACATTATTTTCATAATGTAACAATAAAAATTACAATAAAATAATATTATTATGTTACTAAAATTTCAAATTGAATGAAACATTAATTAACAAATATTTGGAATCATTCATACAACACAAAAATATCATTAACATCTTCTTTATAATTTTCAATAAGATTAATGACTTATATTTCTACTCATCTAATTTCTTTAAATTTAAATATTTTATCTCAACATTGACATATTAAAAGTTACGAAAGTTATAAATAATAAAACAAAAAATTATAATAAAAATTTCAAAAGAAGAGTGAATAAAACAATATAATAATTACTAAAAAAGAAAAGTATTAAAACATTATAAAAAAAATAATAGATAAAGAAAACACTGTTAATATTATATAGATAAATTAATATTAATTTGGTTGTAGAATTCTTCCTAACTAAATAATTATAAAAGAAAATATTAATATTATCCTTATTTTAAACTGACTTTTTTTTTTACAATTTTTTTTTCTTAGAGAAACTTTGTATATATTAACAGATAGATTAATACTTCTATAATTTGTGTTTAATTTTTATTAGATAAAAAATTATACATAATAAATAATAATATTATTAAAAAATTAATATAATAATAATAAATGATAAAATAATAATAATAATTATGATTATAGTATGAACAAGAAAAAGAATCATTATAAAAAATAATAAATTTTTTTTTTAAAAATTAAAAATAAAATTAACAATTATTTATTATAAAAATATTTTAAAATTAAATTAAAAAATGTTTAAACTCCAATTTTTTTATAACATTTTGTGGCCTATTGTGATTTTTCAGCAAAAGAATAAAATTATCCGTATAAAACCCCTAATTATTTCTGCTGGAAATCTCTGCTTTGGTGCTTTCACAGTTGAGTCTCTCCTTCACTCTCACTCCACCATCTAATTATTTTCATCTGAAAAAAAAAAAACCAAAACCAAAACCAAAACACACACATAAACCCTACTTTTCCTCTTCCATGGATCCCTCTCGCCGTGCCCCACGCGCCGTGATCGATCCCGTCCCAAAGTACCGCCAAGTAGGATTCTTCGCCCCACCCGAACGATCCCAATCGGGTCCTCCCGACCCGACCCATTCATCTCCTCCAATCTCCAACTCTCTTTCCCCCGTCATGATCCCTCCGCCGCGCCACCTCTCCGACAACCTACTCCTCCACGCCCCTCGCCCCGCGGCCTCTCCCATCCGATACGACTCCCCCTCCTCCGCCGCCGCCGCAGCCGGAAGCTCCTTCGACGCCGCGGACCTCTTCCCCTCCCCGCTCTCGTCCGCGATGCCCTCCTCCTCTTACTCCACCAGGATCGCCGCCGTCGACGGAGGCTTCTTCAAGGGAAACAGCAACGGTGCTAAGGTGGCTGCCTCCTCGTTCCCCCGCGGAGGATTCGACTTGACGGCGATGAAGGCGCCGAGTGTTGTGCCCGCGAGCGAGTTGACTACGGTTTCCGTGGTGAATGATTCGCTCGGGATTCCCGGTTAGGTTCTTATCAATGGATATTTTAATAGTTAGGTTTCAATTTGAAGTGGTTTTGGGTGAGAAATGGTGAACGTTGAATTTGAGTTTTACCGAGTTTTGTGTGAAGTAGGAAGTGTGGTTTTGGAGATTTTAGCGTGTGTTTGGGTGACCATTTGCAGAATTGATTTTGAAACTATATGATTTATGTTTGGATGGTTTCATTTTTAAAAGCAAGTTAGTATTAGTATTCAGTGGAAAAGTTTCCTAAAGTTGCTTTAACTCAAAATCAATTTTGAACCCGCAATCAATTCCTCAACGTCGAATCATCATGTGAGCCATTACCTAAAACTATCTTGGTATTTCAATGTGATTCTCAATAATCTATTGTTAATCCAAACTCACTAGAAATAGATTTTGCAAGATTGATTTTGAAGTGATGAGATTTATGTTTGGGTGTTTTTGTTGTAAAAGTAAGTGAATAGTAGTAAAGCTTAGTATAAATTTTTAATCTACAGAAAAAGTTTTCTAAAGCTACTTCAACTCAAAATCAATTCTAAATTCAGAATAAATTGCTCAATGAGGAACCCATCATGTAAAAATTGACCTAACATCTATGTGCATCCAAACATGTACTTAGTTGAGCTTTGATTTAGCATCCGAGAAACTATGTTATTATGGACATGGGCTAATAATCCTAAATATTTGATTGGAGCCAGAGAGTGCACAGAATTGGGTTCCTGAGAAGTAATGTAATGTGTTTCATGAAGGGAAGGAATCTCTATTGAGTTTGTAAATTTGACTACTACTTGGCAGGCTTGAAAAGGAGCTTGTTTGAATCCTTTGAGTGTTTAACAAAACTAATGTTTACTAGAAATAGAACAGAAGTTGAAGTTTTGTTTATTTTTCACATTTATGAATTGAAAATACAATATATCTTTTGCTACTTGTTTTAATCTACGCTTGGATTTTGTGTGTATGTGTGTTGATTTTGACCCTATTTGCAAGTTTGAATGTATGACTAAAATTTTTGAATTGGCCCGACATGCATCTTATCAACGAGTCTGTGAATGTCTTTCTTGTAAGAACAATTTAAGTTTGTTGTCTCCATTCTCCATTTATGGCCTGGATTTTAGTTTCCTTTTTGGCTTGATTTGTTACCCTTTTCTTTTTTATCTTCTTCCTTAATCCCCATTAGAAAAAGACAAAGGAAACAAAGGAGGAGGCTCAGCAGCAGAAGTGAAAGACCAACCCAATAGTTCAAAACAGCAGAAATCAAAAACCTCAAAAGCTGAAAGACGGGCACTTCAAGAAGCTCAACGAGCTGCAAAGGCTGCAGTGAAAGGTGGGTAGTTGTTAATATGTCCTGTGATTCTCTGCATTTAAGCTATCTGACTTAAATTGCTTTTACCCTGGACCTATTATTTGTGATTATGTGCTCATCTTATTCCTTTATGCCTATTCATACCTAAATCTTTGTCAGAAATACTGTCAAGTGTTCATGGACTCTAATGCCGTGTTAGCTAATGATCTTAATATGCCTAAAAGTGGGAATATATGATGTTCTTTCATGGGTCACTTTTCTGCACAACTCATTATGATAATGCTAATTAGTTAGCTTAAATAAAAATGTGCCTCTAGCTGAAGGAAATAAGGCATCTGGAACTGCGGCTTCAGTGAATGCAAAATCAGCTAAAGCTGTAAAGCCTGCTCAGAAAGTTGATAATGCAGCAGTTGCAGCCTCTGAAAAGAAGGGAGGTGAGGTTCCGCCAGAAAAGGATAGAAAGAAAGATGCTCCACAACCACGCATGCAGTATGATGACAAGAGCCGAGTGGAGAAAGCTAAACGTCGTGCTGTGGTGAAACAAACTGAAGCTAGGAACAGAGTTGAGTTGTTCAGGCATTTACCACAATATGAACATGGGAGTCAGCTTCCAGATCTTGAGGCAAGATTTTTCCATCTTTCTCCAGTGCATCCTGCTGTTTATAAGGTATTTATATTTTTCTGTTATTTCATCTGGTTACAATTCTGTATATTCATTGTTTGGGTTATAGTAATATATTTAATGCAGTACATGCTGCCATGAGCATTGCAATGCCAAATAGCACTATGAGCCCTTCTCAAAACCATAGTTGTCAATAGCGGCCAGAGCGGCTGTGATAGCCGTGGACCATGGTGGAGCGTCAGCTTAGTGTGACGAAGACGCTTGTTGCATTGCGTTTTAATGTTGTGGTTGGAGGAGCAGCCGTGATAGCGATAGAGCGGCTGCTCCTGGGTCATTTTTGCATTCACAACATACAAGACCATATGAAATCCCACTCCCGCAACTTCTGATTAGGCATTCTCTAGTTGGCTAGGCAAAGATATTTTGTTTTTAATTTCGAAAGAAGAAGATTAGAAGGTAGGAGTTCATGGGAGAAAGAGAAAAAGACTAGGGGTTCAGTCTTTCAAAACTTTTTCTGCACGAAGTCAGTAAATTAGGTGTTTATCTTTTAGACAATGACGACTGATGTAAGAAAAAAATAAACTAGTTTTCCTTTGTTGTTTTGAATGAGTGGGTTTTGGGCCTGTATTCCAAATTGGGCCACTCTTCATCCCATCCAAAATAATCCTATAAAGGAGGTTATTTTACTGTTTTTATATTTAATCATATATATTATACTATTATAAAAGTAATAGAACTATAAAATACCTTATAATATTTAAGAAAAATTTAAAAATATAGAAAATATTAATACATCATTATTTATTTTATATTAGTGACAACTGTATAATATATATAAACAAAATGTAATTAAATAAAATTGTAATAATTTTATATAATTAATATAGTAATAAGAATTATTAATTATATAATAATAAGTAAAAAGAATATAAAATATCATTATATATACATTAGAATAGCAGTCATCCTGCTATCTACTATCCCACTATCTGAGTTTTGTAGTCAGCCGCTCTGCTCCATTATGATGGGATTAACATCTATGCTCTAATCAGTATGCATCAAGGTATTTCACTTGCAGTAATAACTGAACTCTTTTCAATAGGTGACATCATATGGTTCATTGATAGTTGATCAAAATTAAATTATTTACTCTATGAAAGAGGCACATCTTGACCTCATGGGTTATATTTCAGATGGTATGCACAATGCAGTCCTACCTTCATTCCTTAGGTCTCAGAATCAACAGATGGAGGGGAAACTAAAAGAGAGTACTACTTGATGTTGTGCCACAGTATAATTTATATAGCTAAAATTTTCTAAATTTATTGAGTGAAAAGAATCTGTGCAAATGGCTTGATGCAATTATCAATTTCATTGACTGTTATATTCCACTGCATCTTCTTGCCTATGATTCTATTGAAGCCATGTTGAATGGCATCCAAATGAAAGTAAAGTGCATTTAGCCATCTACATTTGCAGAAAGGATACATACCCCTTTTTGAGCCAATTTAATGATCTTCCTTTGTGGTGTTTCAGGTGGGTTTGCAGTATCTAACTGGAGATATATCTGGTGGCAATGCTCGTTGTATCGCAATGCTTCAAGCATTTCAAGAGGCCATCAAAGACTACAAGGTTCCTCATGAGAAGACTCTTGTCAGAGACTTGACATCAAAAATTAGTAGTTATGTATCATTTCTTATTGAGTGTCGACCTCTGTCAATCAGCATGGGAAATGCAATTAGGTTTCTCAAAAGTCGGATAGCCAAGCTACCTTTGACCTTGTCTGAATCAGAAGCAAAAACTTCTCTCCAGTCAGATATTGAGCGTTTTATAGGTGAAAAGATTATCCTTGCCAACAAGGTGATAGTAAAGCATGCTGTCACCAAAATAAGAGATGGTGATGTTCTTCTAACTTATGGGTCTTCATCAGCTGTTGAAATGGTACTTATACATGCACATGAGTTGGGAAGACAGTTTCGTGTTGTGATAATTGACTCTCGTCCAAAGCTTAGAGGGCAAGGTTTACTTCGTAGGCTTGTGGAGAAAGGTCTTAGCTGTACATATACTCATTTAAATGCTGTTTCCTACATAATGCATGAAGTTACTCGAGTTTTTCTGGGTGCTTCATCAGTTTTGTCTAATGGAACAGTATATTCAAGAGTAGGGACTGCATGTGTTGCAATGGTTGCTCATGTATTCCGTGTACCTGTCATAGTATGTTGTGAGGCCTATAAATTTCATGAACGGGTACAGCTGGATTCAATATGCTCAAATGAGCTTGGTATGTGTATTTAAAAGTTGTACAAGATGAGGATTTTATTTACAGTTTACCATTGGCTTTTTGCATTGTGTCTGTAAGAAGGTTGATGTTTCTTTGATGATCATACAGGTGATCCAGATGTCATTTCAAATGTACTGGGTAGAGAGGATGTCAAACACTTGGATGGCTGGGCCAATATTGAAAATCTGCAACTTTTAAATCTGATGTAAGCATTCATATTGATAGGATGCCACATCAAATTGTCATTTCCTCACTCTAACATTGCACTTCTCTTTAAATTGATGGCAGTTATGATGCAACACCTTCAGATTATGTTTCAATGATTATCACAGATTATGGCATGGTAAGTACTGGAATTTTATAGAGGAATTTTATCTTCGCTGCTAAAATATGCCTAAAAAAATGCATGTTCAGATTTTTATTTAGGTTGTGTTGTGTCGAACTAGTCTTTGGGTAGATGTATTTTGTCTCACTATTTTTAGGAGAATTATTGTGAGGATAAAATACCAGTTACACTTTGAGTTTCCTAAAACAATAAAATAAAATATATTTTTAGGAGAATTATCTTAACAAAGAAATAGAAAAAGACTGTTAGAGAATGATATAATATAAAAACCGTTCATGTGTTTATCTAAAAGCATAAGGTTTTGGGATTGGTAGCTCATGACATGGTATCAAAGCCTCAATATCAATGGAGTGATTTGTACTGTTTCCATTCTACTATTCTAATAAAAAGTTGAATATTACACAAGGTAAATGGGTTTGTACATTATCCATGCATTAGGCCTCAGAAGGCTCGTCCCAGGGAGTGTGCTAGAGATATAATATGATATAAAAGCCATTCCTGTTTGTTAACAGGGTAACCTTTTGGGATTGTTGGTTCATGAAAAATGCAAAGTAGTTTTTTTGTTTTATAATTTTCCTTTCATTAAATTATAAGCAAAAAAAAATTATTGAAAAGAAGCAAGAGGGACATTAGAAGAATAGAGGTAAATAACCATTCTCTAAACTAGTTTAATGCTAGTGAAAACTAACAACAGAGCCCCTTCTCCCAGTGATATAATACATGCTTTTGTTTTTATACATTACCAAAGTGCATTATCCTTTCTTCACATTTTACAAAGAGATGTGCTTGACATGTTTACTTTTTCAGGTTCCCCCCACTAGTGTGCCAGTAATTGCAAGAGAATATGGAAGAGAACAGGTCTGGATGTAAATTAGGCAAATGTGTACCATCTCAATTTTATGAGCGTACAAAATCCCTATTTAGCAGCCTCATATGTTGGCGTGCATCTTTCTGTATAATTTCCCACCTTGGAATAATGTAATGAGCCTTTCTGTTCTGAAATTTTGGACATTTCTGTATTCACCTGTCCTAGCGAAGAGTGCCATTTTTCGCCTCTCCAGGAAGATTCAGCCATGCATTCTCATCTGTAACAGTTTATTTTAGATTATTCTTCAAATTTTGGCTAACTATTCGGTCACAATTTTGGTTTAGCAAGATTTAGTTGTGCTTAGCCCATCATTGGTTACTGTAATAGAAACGCTTGGTATATGATTTTGGTCCTTTCAATTTAGAGTCTATTTCTTTAATCTCTTAAATTAAAATTTGTATTTTTTAATCTCTTAAATTTGTGAAAATATTTTAGTCTTTCTTGATTGATTTTTGGTAGTTTTAGATGCACAATTTTTGACTATAAGAAAAACTAAAAAATAGTGAATTTGACAGACTAAAATAGTGAATTAAATTTTAATGAGACTAAAAAAGACATTTTTGGATTTGAGTGATTAAAAATGAAAACCATCACAAATTAATGTTTGTCAATGGAAATGTGTTCCACGTGATTGCTCTAATTGTCGGAAAGAAGGAATATGGTTGCTTGAAAGCATGGGCTGCGGTACACTTAGATGTTTTGTTGCTATTTTATCCTAACTTTTGCTTACGAAGGATGCATGTTTGCAAGGTATACGTCAAACCCAAAATTTGTATATTTATGGATGACGCTAGCAGATGTAAAGCTTGTGGCTCTGACAATGAATTGTTTTTTCTGTTTTATGATCAACCTTTAGATTTACGCCCAAAAGGGTGTTAATATATGGGATTAAATAAAAATGGAATTAGAATAAAGTAATTTCATAAAAGAATGTTTATGTGGCTTAATTATGTTACTAACTCGTTCGATTGCATGAACTTTATTTACCACTATCATATTCTCGCCTTCCCCTTTGTCAGGAAAAAAGACAAAAAAAAATGTTTAATACAGAAAAATAATGACTCGTTAATTATTGTGGTGATCATGAATCATGAATCACGATTGCATGCAATTTAAAAATGAGTGCAGACGATGTCATTCTTTGGAAGTGTTTGGCTTTTCCCTAATAAAAATCTAGACAAGATATTGAAATATATGTCCAAATCAATCTTCACCGTATATTTACAACATGATTTTTTATTAAAAAATGGGAGAATTATTTTTAATATTGAAACAAAGTACGTTTAAAGAGTGTCAACCATTAGATGACACCACATGCAGTTCTATTTTAAATTGCAAATCATGCAGATTCTTTCGTCGCACTTCCATACTGCGTCTCCAGAATCCAGACAACTATTATTATTTCATGACCTCAAAACAATCGTCGTTGTAATGACGTGACAAGTTAACATAATTTACAATATTAAATCTGAACACTTTATTCTTTTTTTTTCCAGAGGCAAATGAACAGTTAAAAGAAGGATCCTAAATCTTCACCGGAAGAGTTTGAGAAGTGATTTTCCGCCACTCCCTAGCCCTTTGTTTAAATGAAGAAAAAAAAGGATAAAAAAATAAATTAAAATTAAAAATTGAAGTTTTTTTAAAAATCATTCTTCGTCCTTTTTTAATCAAACAAAAAAATACATTTTTTTTTCCTTCTTTTTTCTTTCCTCTATCTATCTACTTAACCAAGTATTGATAGGAGATGCTAACTAGGTCATGAACACTGATACCAATCTTCATGAATGGATTTATTTACCGGGGAACACATCTTATAAAATTATAGAATCATCTCATAGCTCAAAGTTGGCCCAATTTGGACAATTAATATGCACGAAACATGAATATTCATCATTAATATAAAGAAAATACACATAGTAAATAAATAGAACAGAAAATTAACCCTGTATTCACGTTTTAATGAGTTTGTTCATACATCCATGTAACCTTGTATTAAAGATGATACAAATGTTAATGTTCCTCAATTTTGAATCATATAGATAAGTATAGTATGGTCACTCGTTTCCCCTTATAACATCAGCTTTACCATAAACTGGAGTAACAATTCCAAGAATAACAAAGCCACCTAAAATGACTATCAGAATGCCTAAGGAATTGACCAGAAGTGCCTCATTGGAATAGCGTGATATGATTTTATTGACCTGAAGGAATGTAGCTTTTTCTAGAATACCAGTAGCAGCTGTGGCTATAGCCAAGGCATAGATATAGATACCAAAGAACACATGCCATGGCAACAAGGTAGCTCTACTATTTCTTGACCCTCCAGGGTACCAAAATGTTGTAAAGCCAGCAGCCCACTATTTAACATTGTAGCAAACAATTAGATACATGGAAATGATGGAACTCAAGTTCCTAAGTAGATATCGGGACACTGTTTGGATAAGCTTCTTCATAAGTATTTATAGGAGAAAAAATATGAAAGAAATATAAAATAAGTTTCTTCTATAAACTAAAATTGGTTTATGCATTAGCTAAAATTAGCTTTTCATACAAACTTATACAAACAGGACCTTGAACAAGTTATAAAATCAAGTGTAGCTACAATGATGTTAGATACCTGGATGGTGAATAGGAAAAGGCATGCAAGGCCTAACCATGAATGCAGGCTGTAGAAATTGTCAATGCCCTTGTCGACGTGAAACTTCCAAGCAGCCCAGACACCAATCAAGCTCAAAATGAGAGCGACAAACTGTAACGCAAGATGAGCTGCTTTTTTGAAGTTTTTAGTTCCAGATAGTGTCTTGTATGCAAGCATCCCTACACATTGCCATAATGAAAAGATAAAAGAAGTTAATTAAAGGGATACAACAACAATAACAAAAGCCTAATCCCATTAGGTGAGATCAACTACATGAATCACAACGCCATTTGACTTGGTTAAAGACCAAATCTCATATATTATTCATCATGAGATCCCTATCAACAACTTTCTCAAAGGGATAGAAAGAAAAACATTGTGTGCATTCTAAGACAATAAGTTGGTTTGACTTGGGAAATTATTTTTTCATAAAAAATTTTGTAGGTACTATCCTGCTTATCTTTGCTGTCTCTTACAATCAATGTTTTAAATTGCAGTCGTGGTTGTAGTTTTGTATCAATCCTTGATATTTTGGAAAATTGCAACCAAATGCAACTGCAATTAGTCGTGGAGACCCCAAAAACCTTGACATTTCTTCTTCAGTTAGAAGAGGCTATACTAGTCCTAGGGCTTCAGATGCCAAAGGTAATCAAAACAAATGATAGGAAAAATGTTTTTGTTCACTTTTCTCAGGTGTTATGATGAAGAGGATTGTATTATAGACAAAAACTAGGGCCTTCTAGTGCTGCCATGTAAAATACACCACTCAGCACTACAAGCATATGGTATGATAGGGGATAACTTATCAGACATGCTTCGCCATCTAAGTTGAAAATATCATATTCCTGGTACAATAATGAATATCAATTCATATTAATCCACAATTCAGATTAGGACAGGATTCATAAATGGAAATAGAACAAATATCAAATCTTATTTGAACTTAATGTATTGCTCTTGTTTTCTTTAGAGGACCTAGAATAAGTGTTATTAAACTAAGACCGGACCAACCAGTTTAACTGAAAACCGGACCTGTAGCCAGTCCGGTCATTATATCATATTGGATATGTATTTGCAGGCTAGTCAGTGACCATTGCTCGTGTTGTGCATATTTCGCTGTCCCATGTCTGTGTCTGGCACGCTCCCCAGGTCTGTGCTCTGCCTAGCATGCTGCCCAAGGTTTGTGTTCGCACGTTGCTTGCTGCTTGAATTGGCAAGTGCAGGGAAGTTTTAAAATGTAAATAATGAGAAAATTTTGCACCACACCAGCTAAGGATAGAAACACAGATCCTTGAGATACTTTAATTGTCAATTGCCACTAGACCAACACATTATGTACAAGAGATGAAAATAATATTTATAATATACCATTAACATATAATTATATATTTAATAATATAATAATTTACATGGTTTAACCAGTGACTTAATGACTTGACCGGGTTTATCACCAGTTCGGTTTTGATAACATTGTAGAACAATTTCATACAGACTCAAAACTGTGTACAATTCTTCTAGATATGTATCCAAGCACTATTCTGCTTTGTTTTGTTTTGTTCCTTATTTTTTAATTTTATTAACTGATATCTTTGGGATACAACTCAAATACTTTGAATAATAACTACAATTACATACAGCTCTATCTTTTCCTCTATATCATTAAAGCTATAGTAAGTAGTAGGCAATAATACAGAACCAAGACCTATTGATGCTTTCTGTGACATTCTAACATGTCCTATGGAAAAATACAAATATTGTAACATGTTCAAAGGAGAAAGAACATACTTTGATATAGGCAGTTGGAAAAAAATCTAACCATGGTTCTTTTCTACGATCACAAATATTGTTTTTGCAAATTGTGATTACCATCTGCTAATATAATTATGCATTAACAATAAACGATCAACAACAACAACAAAAGTCTTATCCCCACTACATGATGATGAGAAATTATCCACATCTACTATGCATCTGTGTAAAGTACTTTTATTTTCAATTTTTTTAACATATCTAGGCCATATTATATCTTGAATTTTAAGAAATTTTTGTATATCTGTATCAATGTCACATGGTACAGGAATACGTGAACAAGCCTAAAGACCGGAAAATTGCTTCACCTCCTAGAACACCCTAATCCATAGAGAAACATTGTGAATCAACAATTATGAACACTATAAGTCAAAGGCCAAATGAGTTTTCTCATATCATTGGTTGCATTACATAAGGACAGGGACACCCTAATTTCATCTTACTACAAAGATTTTACAATAACTCATCAATGCAACTGAAATATGACCAGTGACCACAAGAAGTTTCAGAGAGATGCTAATATGCACATAATGATTCGCATAAATAAGAAGAGAGACAGAGAGAGAAAAGAAAGAACAGTTACCTTCACCATTGATTAGAACAAGCCCAATCACCATCAAAACTGGATGGACCTACATAGGAAAAACAAACAAGTTTAAAATCACACAAGCATCACATAATGCTGAAAAAGCAAAGCATAAAACATACAAAACTTTAAAACTAGAATCATTTTTTTTAAAACAAAATAAAAGGTCTATAAGACAACAACAAACAACAAAATCCACAATCAAACACTGAAAACCACTACCCATTTTACTTTCTCTTTCAAAACAGAACATAAAATTAAAATTCCAAAAAGAAAAAATTGACAAAATAAGGCATACCCATGAGCCGAAAATGAAAGAAGATGTTAGTGAAGAGAGAGAGTTACATTAAAAATGAGATCTTTGTTATCAGAAACGAGAGCGAGGCCTCCTCTGAAATGTACGGCCCACGTCAGGAGAAGAAAAGTGACGGCGACGCCCACCGCCCTCACTGCCGTGAAGATCGGAAACCTCACCACCGGCGGAGTAGCCATTCTTACCTTTTCTAGAGAGAGAAAATGGAAGAGAGAGAGAGAGAGAGAAAGATGGGAGGGAAATTGAAGAAAACGCAGAGTATATATATATATAAGCAAAAGGGTCAGCTCTGCAAAGTTAGACCAGTTTGCTTCCCACACCAGAAACAAACTATTTTCACTTCCTTCATTATTCATTAAAATTAAAAGTAGGAGCTTCATTTTTTAGCCTAATGATTATATATTGTGAATATAAAATTTCTAATTAAAGTTTATACACTGTAAGTTTAGATTAAATTTAAGTTGATAAATTAAATTTATAAAAATAATTAAATTTTTATTTTAATAAATTCAATTTTTAAACAAAATTTTATTATATAAATATACTTTTATAAATAACTAAATATATTATAAAATTGAATTTATTTTTTAAAAATATATTTGATATTTAAAGTATTATTTTAAAAATTAATCGAATATATTTTTATGATCTCTTTGAAGATAGTTATTACAAAAATGAATATGTTATATATTATGATAATTTGTGATTAAAGATGAAATTAAAAAAATATTTTTACATTGTAAATATATAATTTATTTTATCTCTTAATTTATATGTAAAAAATATTATTATTAATTAATGCATAACCTATTTTATCTCTTAATTTTTAAAAATTTTAAAAGAATGTTAATGACCCACCCTTTTTAATATATAAGTTAAAATGAGGTTCTTAAGTTAAAATGTAATTAAACAAACCATTGTATGTATTATTTTTTTAATACAAATTAAAACAACTAAAAAATTCATCAACAAAGATTGATCCAGATAGTAAGGAACAGATTTAATCCTAATGAATCTTCAGAATTTAACTCACCTAAATTTTTACTAATAAAAAGAACTTAATTTTTTTAGAAAAGATAGTACTTGTTAAGTTTGTCTAAAATGCAATAAATAAATATTTAATGTTATATTTCACTTAACTAAATATATAATGTTTGATAATTTATTTATACAATCACGACTAATTTTAAGAACATGTTATTGTCTCATATTTGGATTTAGATTTTCTTTCTCGATCTCGCAAAAAACGTGTTGCTTTGTAATAAAATGAATAATTTTACATGATCTTTGTAAACTAACTTAGTTTTTAATTCAGAACGTTTTAAGCAATTAAAATGTTACAAAATTTTGGTAGAACAATATTTTTAATATGAAATATGATTTTAGATATTTTTTTCTTGATTAATTGTTAAATGTTTTATTAATTGTTAAGATAAATAAAATATTTTCTTACTTCTTCTTTAAAGGAAATATTTTCTTAGTTGTTAATTAGGTATCTTCTCCACTTGTTTAAAGGAAGGAATATTCCAAAAGACAAGCAAAATATCGTATCTCTTTAAATAAATAAAGGCTAATAATTTTACTGATAAAACAGTGGGTAAAAAATAATTGGATGTATAAATTATTTTTTAATGATATGTACTATATTAAGAAAAGGTGACACCCACGTTCGTCTCTCAAAGATTGAATAATGGTACCTTTTACTACATAATATAATTAATAACTTTCTCTTACAATGTACAGATATTTTAAAATTTAAATAAAATATATTAATAAAGATAAACTAAAATAAAATAATAAATATTTTCTTATATTGAATCAAAATTAATTAAAGAGATAAAACTTTTGAAATTTAAGAATTATGAAAATAAATTATTAAAACCAATGTACATCATTTTTATTATATGGTATGTCAAAATTTAAGAATAAAATTCAAATTAGGATTAATTAAGATTATAATAATATTAAAATTTAATTTTTATAAACACCATATTTTTAATTTGATATAATATATCAAGATTTAAAATTTAAATTAAATTTAAATTAGACTTAAGTTTAAGAAATAATGTTTAAAAATAAATAAATATTTAATATAGGAGAAGCCACTTAACATAGCGAAGATGACAATAATTTCTAATGTGTATTCAAAATTATAATATAAAGATAAATAGAAACTCAAACTATGGGTTGATAATGGTATAAATTCATTTGTAAGATTATTAGTTATCAAATTTTTATTTAATATAATGTGATATAATTCACCTATTTCTAATCAAGTTTTAATTAGTTAAAGCATGTATAAGCAATACACGAATTCAAACGGTATTTGACCATAATTAAAAAAACTTATTCTCATATGATAAAATAAATTTCATTTTTTAGAGTATGATAAAATTAGTTATATGTATGTATATGATAAATTATAAATTGTTAAGATCTAAATTATTAATTTACATTATTATTAATTTCTTTTTCAATATATGTTTTTAAATTTTACCTGAATGAACCATATATGTATATATCTTTTATAATTTTAATTATTTTTAATATTATTAACTTTTTAAAATCGACACCTAATTTTAAAACAAAAATCTCACATAATTATCTGTTATAGTAAAATTATTCAAAACCCTTTTTTCTTACATGTACTCAATCTTCATTAAAAACAATTAAATTCAAAACACAGCCAAATACACATAGACACATTTTTAATGAATATTTAAACTTTAATTTATCACATTTTAAGAAACTATCTTCTACAAGCTTAAACTCTTAATAATACTTAATGCAGATCATGAAGTGATTCCAAACTTTATATATGTAAAAAAAAAAAAAAAAAGTAAAAAGAAGTGATTCCATAGGAAGAGCCAAGGCATACGCATGAATATAGAAATACTCGGTAATACGTAAAAGATTTGGTTTAAGTAATTAAAATACTAAAACCCTATTGTCGTTGATTCTATTATTGGATTGCAAGCATGGAAACTGCAAAGTTAGAAAAAAAAAAAAAAAAAGTTAGAGTCACGTGTACTGAAATTTATGTATTACTTTTTGTAAAAACGATTTTGAAAAGCAATATATTTTGAGTAAATAGAATATATGACAAAATATAAATAATTTTTATAATATTACTCCACCAAAACTCACTTGACAAACTCATATTATAATAAGTTTGTTAATTTTAAAATAAATGATTATTTTGATATCTAAATGTGTGATATTATGATAATGTAGTTCTTGAAAAAAATAATTATATTTTTTTTTAGATTAAATTGTCAATATAAATTAAATTGTAAATATCTCATATTTTTAATAATTAAAATAATTATTTATTCTAAGTTTTATTATAATTATTTTAACAATTAGATTAATGATAATTTTTTATTAATTGATAGTATAAATTTTTTTATATTGATAATACATAAAAAATTAAACTCATTTTTTATTTATAAATATAACATATATGTTTTTTAAGAGTGATAATTTTATTTGAATATTTAATATAATTATATATTCAAAATTTAAACTATTAATTAAATTTAAACAATACCACACTAATTAACTTACATTCAATGTAACCGTAA
Source organism: Pachyrhizus erosus (assembly GCA_026544285.1). Taxonomy (NCBI): domain Eukaryota; kingdom Viridiplantae; phylum Streptophyta; class Magnoliopsida; order Fabales; family Fabaceae; genus Pachyrhizus; species Pachyrhizus erosus. The sequence goes on along the minus strand of JAMLFT010003122.1, from coordinate 6,876 downwards.
ACTTATTATTTTAACCTCTCTCTCATGAATTCATATATAAAATATGTATTTTTAAAATTAAGATATTAATTAATTAAAAATTGAAACATTAGTTTAAAAAAATTAATTTATGCATTGTTAGTAAAAAAAAGTATAATTTTTATTAGATAAAAATTATATCAGTAAATAATTTATGAATTGACTATGTGAAGAATTTTTATATTATCATGAATAACAAATTGTTATATGTATTAGATTTGTTAACTTTTATAATGATTATTTTAAAAATTATATAAATGATAATTTTATATTATTAATAATGTAAAATTTATATTGATATTGCATAAAAATTAAACTAAAATTATATTATTGAAAATGATTTTAATGCTCAACTTTTATCTAATAATAAATGAGAATTTTCTCAATATAAAAATTAAATATATATATTAAAAATTTATAATAATTCATGTATTTTGTTTAATTAACTGCATTGATTTTTCAATATGATGAAAATTATATTTTAGTGCTGTTTTTTTTACTTTTGTTTAAAGAATTTGGGCATAGTGAAAAAATTAAGCTAATATGTTAATTCAATGACTAAAATCCAGTAACTAAATCTTTAAAGACAAGTATAGAGAATTTACTAGTAGTAGATGAACCTTAATATAAATGTCAAACACATATTCATAATTAAAAATCTATTAGAGATAACAATTCTGATAAAAATTTGTTTTATAAGACATTTTTCATATTATCTCACATAAGAAATGTCAAGATAACCAAATTCAGAATGATATGAATAGAATTAATAGAATTGAAAGTATTTTTCTCTTTAACTTTAATTCTTTATTTGTATTATTGTGTTATATTCTATTATGAAGTAAAAAGAAAATCAAGATTAAAATTGTAACCTTGACAATGAAAAATAATGTATTTTTGTTCCATTGTCGTCAAAAAATGGGAGATCAATTAACAATATAGGAACGACTATCTAATTTCTAATGGTTAGAGTTTTTACATATTTGATAAAATTATTGGATGAAAAATAATTTTAATAGTCACCTCAAAACAGAGTAGGTGACCCAACCTATGATGGGTGTTATCCAAAATAAAAGTGGAATTACAATTATATCAATTAGTAAAATATTATAATTAAATTAATCTTCATAATTAATATATTTAATAATTTTAAAGTTTATCCTAAATAATTGACTAAATAAATAATTCAACAATAATCTTAAATGTCATTATTCTAATAATCTTCTTATGAAAAGCAAGTAATGGAATTGTTTTTAGCCAAAAAAAAAGTTATTTTTGTAGTTAGGTATTAATTTCTTAAGGGACTAAATTAATGTGCATTCAAGTGAGAGAATATTTTTTATTGTCAAAAAGGTGAATTAATTTTGAACTAAATATACTATGTTGAGACTTCCACCATACGCACTTAGTTTCACTACTATATAAAAAAAGACTTTGACATTGTTATTCTACATTAATTCTTTGAAAATTGATGTAGCACATGTGGTAATAGTTTTATTAGAATAAATATTCTGGATCAATTGTGACTAAAATTCATAAGAAAAATATTTTTTACATTGATTGTACCATAAATTAATGTAAAAATATTTTTTTACAATCAATTTAAAATGTGAATATCTTTTTAAATTTTTTTAATTTTAATTCAAACTTTTTAAATTAATTTGTTTTAACTAATGCAAAAATTAACATTTTGCATCGATTCTCATTATATTTGATATTAAAATATTGATGCATTTTTTAGTTTTTTTTAAATTCTAAATTCAATTTTTTATTCAATTATGTGAGTAGTCAATCCAAAAATTTAGTTTTTATATTGTTTTATTATACAACAAATGTAGAAAGTTTTATTAAACTATAATTTTATCTCTTAAGAACCTTTTTCACTCTTAACAATATAATATTTCCAATTAATGTCTTAATTCTTCTTATTCTCGAGTTCTCTATTATCATTATTCTAACCTGTTCATTGTTGTTTCACTCTTATTCTCGTCAATGTTTCATTCTTGCTCTTGTTACCTTTGTTAAAAGGGTATATTCTCCATCTCATTTTCTATTCATATTGCATTGTTAGTTTGTTTTCTCTTGTTTTGTTATTTAGTGCTCTTTATGTTTGATCTTTGTTGATGTAAGTGTTTTATGTTAGTGTGTTCTCTTTGCTTTTCTAGTGCATGTGTATCATGAGTTTTCCATTGTTAGTGTGTGTTAGATGTGATTTTTTTTGGTAAAAATGGTATTTCTTAGAGCATGTGTGTTAGTGAGTGTTTATATTGTGCTTTATTATATTTAGTTTTTGGATGTTGAGATAAACTTTGGTTTATATTATGTTAGGTTAAGACATTTTACTTAGTCCAATAGAGATTTTTTAGCCAATAAATTTAGAGTTAGACAATAGCTTGCTTAAGGTAAATGTGGCATAATTGAAAGAATTGGTCCTCAATTGTTGTAATGTTTACTCTTGTGTTTTATTTTGTTTGGTGTTGAGAAAAATTTTGGATTATGTTATGTTATGTCAAGACATTTTTACTTAGTGTAATAAAAAAAAATTAACCAACAAATTCTAAGTCAAACGAGACAAATGAGACTTAACTAAAAGAGTTGATCTTCAATTATTACAATGGTGAGGAATGATATCTAATTGATTTTGATGAAGTTGAACACACAAGGATAAAACAATAATAAGTTTTAAGAGTTTAATAACCTTTTAAAGATAAAACACACTAAGTATACTAAAATATAAGTAAGATAAGATAGAATAATGTGTAAAGAAAGAGATTTGTAAAGTATCATGATATGTATCTAATTTCATTTATTTAATCCGTATTTATGATATTTATATATTTGTGTAACTTCGTTAATTTATATATTATAGTTGACTTATAACATTTAAAATACTAAATATTTAAGTCCATCTAGTTTATTAAGGAGTACTAGAAAATCGACATAACCTATCACACCATTACATATATCTTTGGTGAGAGAAATAGGAAGAATCCCTATGCACATTATGTTTTTCTTGATCAATAGATGTGAGATGCTTTTGTCCTCAATTGGTAGGACCTAGAATTTTTTGTTAGTTGATTTTACTTTACATGAGATGTTTACTAATGAATGAATTGACTTCATAGATTTTTTATTTTGTCGATTTATTGTTAAGAGAGACAAAAAGGAAAAAAAATCAAGTAAAGAAAATATATCCTCCCAAATTGTCTTGTGAGGGGTTATTAGTAGCTTGAAGATGAAATGATCAAGAAGAAGCTGGAACAACAACGAGCATCAGTTAAGTTTGATTCATTTATTGTTATTTTTCCTCCATTCCTTATCAAGCCAAATCACAAATGGAAGTGGGTGCTAAAAGGCTTTTAAGGAGCACACCATCAATATGTCTCATTTTATTAGTAAAAGGATTGAAAGTAAATCTAATTATTACTATTTTCCTTTTGCACTCAAAATGTTATTTGTTAATTAATTACATAAATGTTAATAGGACTTTCTTAATGAACAACTATCTCCGGGAAGCTTCACACCGTTTAGGTACAACAACATACTCTTCATTGTGTAACACCCAGAATTTTCTATGTTTATAATTAAACATTATTGAAATATAATTTCAAATATGTGTTTTAAGATAGCTTTACAATAGTAATGAAAATACTCTGAGTCATCTGTTATTATTTCTAAATGTCCAAAATTAACATCAAGGATTCATTAACTCGTTAATAATATAATTAACAAATGGATCAAGTTAAAGTGACGGTTTTCACCTTTGGGGTAAATTTGTTTTACCCAAAACTATTTCTGTAAGCAACTCCATTAGCGTAGTCTCACCTACTTCAATAAAAAAGGACACTGAGTTCGTCTCCCCCTAGATTTGTGGCAACTGCTGAAGATATTAGGATCCAACTCACTTTGTAGTTTAGGTTGTGTAAATGTAAATTAATTTTTGGTTGTTAGAATGATAGAAATGCATGTAAATATTTCTTGTTTTATAAAACTTAAATTTCATTTGTTTCAATGGAGCAATCAACTGAATAATCCCACGAATATATAGTAGTATAATTTGTATAATAGAAAATATGGTGTATAAAAATTTTGCATGCACTTAATGAATGTCAGTCATTGATTTAATTTTGAGAAAAATGAAAGTATATTTGACAATTTTATTATGCCTTTCCAAAGGATATAATGTTATTTGAATGAATATTTATCTTATTTTCTATATAAGAAATCAATCTGAAATGGATAGCATGAATCTATGAAAAAATTTATGATCTATGAACTATTTTTAAAGTTGATGCTACAAGCAAGAAGTTTGTGCATTGATTTTTTAATATTAGATTTAAATTAAGTGCTCAAACTATATTGGTGATAAAATAATTAATATTGCTATGAAAAAGATATTATATTTCAATTTACTAAAATGGTAGGGGTATTTTGTTAATATAAAATAAAATTTAATATTTTATAGAAAATATATTTTATTTGAATTTCTTAAAATTATGGAGAAAATTTATTAATATAAATAAAATAAAATAATAGAGGTGCTAAAACTTACTATGTATATGCTTATAAACTTGATGAATATTGGAATTCACTTTATCGTCTTGAAAAGGCATTATGAGTTAATGTTAGCATATTTCAAAATTTCTGCTGTTAGAAAGATTTATTTTGCAAGAATGAGTTTCAAAAAATGGCGAGGTAAGTTTCACTGAAAAGTTAACCTCTAGAGGTGGTAGTTTTTATTTATAATTAGCAAGGCAAAAATGTATTGTCAAAACACTTTAGTGAATGTTGTAGACAAATAAAAAATTAGCATTATAATTCATTTAGAAAAAAGACTAAATTACCACTCTTATATTTTCTTGTCTTTCTCTTCACATATTCTAGGCATTATTCATCTGACTTGCCAAAACAAGTAACACTTGATACTCCACTCCAGACACCCACACCTTTTGGATCCCAAGAACAAAATCCTTGTTCAAACCCTAATCACATTCACGAATTTCCCAATCCTACAACGAGAGATAACAGTGGCTATAGGTGCAAGGCTTGTGCCATTGCATATATCATTTTATTCATGTGTTCATATGCCAAGTGACAAGACAAGAAAAGCCACTTTACATGTCAAAAAATACAATTGAAAACCTGGGAGAACCAAATGCATTATGCATGTACATAGAGCAAGGGATCAAAATTGCATAGACTAAAATAAGAGGATTAAAAATATAATTATATCTAATTCTATAAAAACCTTAAAAAATTATGTACAATTCCTTGAAGCCTATAAGTTTACAAATTATCAACTAGTAGTACACTGGCTTATTGCTATTGAAAATAATTCTGTTGAATATGTATGGACAAAGCTTTCATTGAACAGAGTGTTCTTTGCAGTCTTCCAAAACTGCAGCTCTACGCCGCCATTCAGATTGCGTTGCTATCCATTCTGCTTGCTTCTTCAGATCCCTGCAAATTCGACAAAAAAATATACCAATGAACAAATATTAAAAACAATTTAGCCAAAAATGAAAATGTATAGGTTGTGAAATGTAAAAGTAACACACATGCAACGAGGAATGCGACATGCTGAGTCTCTACAATTCCTCGAGTGTAAAGCCAGTCCCTGCCAAACCTTCTTACAAAATTGGCACCCCCCAGAAACTCGAATAGTGCATCTACTGGCATGAGAGAACAGCTTTTTTATTTGACGGCAATGTGGGTAAGTGCATGGCTGACTTTTAGTTGAGCGACAAAGCGATGCATGTTTTATAACATCCAGCAGTTCCTGCAACTGCATGATAAATTATACGGTTAGGAAGCAAGCAAGCATGCATGTAATTATGAACAAGAACGGAAAATAAAATCATAAAAAATAAGAAACAAGAAAGTAAGTGTGATTGTGAACAATATATAATCTAAAACTCAGGAAACTAGGTTGATACCATTTCTGAGTTCTGCTTTAACTCTTGATTCCCTGAAGGAGATTGTGCTGGTGAATAAGCTTGAGTCAACGTGTGTGCATGACAATTAGCACCCCTCTCTTTGTAGCATGAAGAGCAGACAGTGAACTCTGGGCAATTCTCACATTTCCAGTAGCGCTGGGATACATCGTTTTTACAGCAAACGCGGCATATTGTTCCAACAGTCATCAGAGTAGGATTCTTTAAAAAATAGAGGATCATCATTGAGGAATGCTTGGCTCGGCGCAGTGAGTCAAACTGAAACCTATTCCTTTGGCAAAAGCTCAGAAAGTTGTATCTGGTATCCAATAATCCATTATCAAGGATGATATCATTCTCCTTAGTATCACCAAGAATGTCAACCTTGAGGACCTGGAAAGACACACAATTCAAAGATGTATGTTGTTTCAAAAACTCACTAAGGATGAGAAAATCTTACTTCAAGTTTTTAGGAAGGTACCTGACAAAGTTTATGCCTCTCGCCATCGACAGAAAAGTGTGTGTCAGCAGTGTGGCATCTGAAATATTAATATGAAAAGTAAATGACATAAGCCCTTTTGGTTTCTTGTCCTTCTACAAAACATATAGCCAGAAAGAATAATAGTATGCAACATATGGAAAATGGAAAAAGAGAAGATAGCATAATCACATTCAATTGACATAATCCTACAAGGATAGATTAGTCTGCACCAATATCTAGTTAACATCTAGAAAGGGAAAGAGAACGAAGAGAGATAAGTGTAGTTATAATGAATAATATATTTATTGACTGATTTAAAAATTTTAAGTTGTACAACGGTATTTATATATATAAATTAGTGTTTTAATTTATACTTTATACATGGTAAAAATTTTCATTTATATAACTAAAATTTAAACAATAAATAAATAATTTTTAATATAT
>JAMLFT010003121.1:0-22999 GCA_026544285.1 Pachyrhizus erosus | reverse complement strand
TTATGGATCATATACTAAAATTGCAATAATGTGTGTTTTATTATATATATATATATGTATATATATTAATGTATGTTATTATATATACATATATATATATATATTATAATATGTATTATTTTATAAAATAAAATAATAAATCTTAAAATATATAAACATAATAATATGAATTGTATGAAGATAATCAATACTAAAAAGGATATTTTAGTAAAATTTATACTTCCTTGTTTGTACTATTACCAAATAATATACAAAATAAAAAATTGTCCAATAACTCAATTTCTTGTCTTGTATAATTCTCCTTGTATTGTACCTTAAAGTGTATCAAAGCACCATAGGCATCAAAGGAAAGGAAGGTAGAGTATAGATAAGGATGATTTAGTTAACTTAAGGAATGTTGTTGTAAGAAGTTATGCTAAGGTAATGACGAGAGTAAACAAGCATAACAAATGTAAGAATGGGAAAAGAGTTTTTGAAAATTGTTGGTAATTAAAAGATGTAGATTTGACCATAGACATTAAAAGATGTTGCTAGAGCCCTAATGAAAGTAAAACCATAAGAGATAAATAAAATGGTGGTTCAAGTAGAAAAGTCGAACTTACTTGTAGAATTCTTAGATCATTCACCTAGACATTATCTCTCTTTTTTTAAAGTTTTTTCTTTTAAAAGATACATAAAAGCGCTTGTTGATGGAACTCAAAGTCACTAGCTAGAAGGATATAACCTAATTTTATGCGTTCATCCTTCATGAGAGTTTAATGATGTTGATGTATTCTTCTCAAACAAACCATTATATATAAAATATTTTGTAATTGTTACATTAAGTATTTAAAACCTCTCAATTTAATAACCTTTAATCATATTTATAGAATAAGTCTATTAAACTTGGATTAGTTTCAATTTGTAAAAATCTCCACTTGCCTAAACATTTAAATTAATTATAGTAATATCCTCTAAGTAGTTACATTTGTTATCATCATATAATAATCTATAGCTTTTCAAGATTTAAAAATGTAATTAATATATTTATAATCATTAATAATAGTATAAAAAATTATAAGCTTTTACCCAACCAAAAAATACTTATAATTTTTAATTAATATATATATTTTCTGTTTCTTGTCATAATTTTTTTACTGCATTTTTTCTTATCATCATTATATATACACTGTTATTTTTCAAAATTTAAAAACTTAATTAATATATTTATCTTCTTTCTATTTCAGGTCATCATACACATGTTATTGATTTTTAATATTTAGAAACTCATTTAATTTATTTATAATTATAAATTATAAATATTATAAAAAATATTTATAATTTTTAATTAATATTTTTTTTTGTCATTATATATGTGTCATAGTCTTTCAAGATTCAGAAACTGATTTAATATATTTATAATTAATAGTATAAAATTATTATAAATATTTATAATTTATAATTATAACTTTTTATAATGATATTAATCCCCCCGAATATCCCCCACTCATGACGGACACATACAGAGTCACAAACTGTGTGAATCCTTAAATTACGAAAATACCCATAGAACCTTCTTGATATCACGTTATAACCATTTCCTTGAAAAAAAATACAAATCTTTTCTCTCTCCCTCTTCGCCTTTCATTTTAGAGAAAGAGAGAAAACAGCTATGCACAGAACTGAGAGAGAGAGAGAGCGCAACACTCAGAGAGATTGAAACCCTAGGTTTTATTCTTCACGATAAGTTCTCGAAGTAGATAGATAGAGACACAGAAAAAGAGAAAAAAAAATTATTTCCTTTTAGTTTTTCATGTTTTGGGTTCACTGGGAGGGGTTTGAATTAGGGTTTTGAGGGATTGGTTAATTTTGGTTTGTTTTGGAATTGGAGTTTGTGATTGTTTTTTGGGGTGACTGGGGGCACCTTGTGGATGATGTTTTTTCAACAAATGATTTTGAAATTTTGTGATGTGAGTGAAGTGGGTGCTTTCTAGGGTTTGTGTGTGTGTGGTTTCAATGGGGAGTATGAGTGACTCAGACAGAAAACGACGTCACTTTAGCTCCTTGTCCCCTACTCCTGCAGCTGCTACTACTGCCAAGAAGCTACCCTTCTTGCCCGTTTCTGAAGATAAAAAGGTGCCACTTTTTTTTTTAATATTCTTTCCATGATTTATTTTATCTTTTCCTTGATATCTGAAGCATGTGTTTCAAATATCTATGTTCTTATTCGTAACATGTAACTGCTTTCCTGTTTTCCCGGGGTTAGTTTTTGTCCTTTCTGATGAACTCTAATGGTTTTTAATATACTTTTTTGAGAAAACTGATTCAACTCAGTTTCAGGCTTTGACTGAAATTATATAACATGCATATGTTTGTACCGTAAGTAAAGGCTTGATTTAAATTGGTCTGAACGTCTGATTTAACAAGAGAGAGCAATGCTGTCTATTGATCTATTTAGCCTTAGCCCACTTAGTGAGGTAAGGCTTGGTTGACATTGCTGTTGATCTGAACCTGGTTTTAAGCAAATGCCCTATGTAATTCGTTTATTAGACCTATATCCTATATCAATAGGTTCTGCTACTATTTTGTGTAATTCCTATATGGATGGTATTTTAGTTTGTTAGCGAGTGCAGTTAAGATTATAACTCTATGCAACGCTTTTTTAACCTTTTTTTTATGCTTGGTTGTTTTTTGATTAATAATATACTGTGCTTTGAACACCTGCTATTGTATTGCTCTAATCAGTTTCAAGATATGTTCCTGGCTTTGGGTTGCTTTGGATATAATATTTATTTTTTATGGTTGCATTTCCATTTGCTCCTAGCAATCCTGTTTCTAACTTTGGGTTGAGGATGAAACTTATATTCTTGTGTGGGAAGTGAAGTTTGATCTTTTACTATTAATTTGGGAGGTAGCACTTAATACTGGTCTAAATACTGCAAATGATTTTACTAAATTCATTTGATTCCTTGATTAGTAATGCACACTGCCGAGTAATTAAGAGTAATTTATGTCTATGCAGGAAAATTCTGATTTAGTTTCATTTCTTCAAAAATTAATGCTTATACAATGATCCTGGATTCCCGAATAGATGTTATTAAACTATTTATCTCATGGACTTTAATTTAATGGCAATATCATTCATGTTTCTAGTACATCAGATGTATTTCATTTGTGATCCACTTCATACACCGATCCACTACATAGGAAATACTCAGCTAATAAACTGTCACTGTTTATATTTGAACTCATGTATTCTCTTCTTATGTTGCAGCTTGATATTGTGGTACTTCAATATCAAAATCAAAAGCTTACAGAAAAGTTAGAAACTCAGAAGTTAGAGTATGCAGCTCTTGAGAATAGGTTTTGTCAACTGAAGGAGAGGCAAAAGTCATATGATTCCACTTTAGCAGTGGTCAAGAAGTCTTGGGAGGAGGTAATTGGCTACCATTTCATTTTTGCTATAATTAATTTGCAGTGATTTGTACTGCAGTGACATCTGGGTATTGTCCATCTTATGCTTAGCTGGTTGATGATTTGGAGCTGTGTTCGGAACATACGAGGGAGTCAGGCAGCAAATCAAATTCTAGATTTGCATCAATCATGGAGGGTAAGATCATTTGCCCATGGCCATTGATTTTTTTTTTTTTTTTGTCTTGTTGCAAGACTGATTTAATTCTTGGTTTAATTGCATGCATTGACACTAATATAATTGTTTGTTCAAATAACATCTGTTCCATAATTATTCTTTTTGGTGGAAAGCATTGGAAACTTAGTTCCAAGGTTTCAGTTTGTATAATTTGAGGGACATTTATTGCTAGCAAGTTTGTTCGATGTATATTCTATAAATTTTAAATAAACTGATTAATGAAAGACCTAACCATTTTACAGAAAACATTCTGAGTTGGGTGTAGATACAAACATTAACTGTATAATTATCTTTTGGGGTTTTTAATTTTGCTCCATCATAAGTGTGACCTAGAAGTAATATTTTACTTACCACATTGATGTGAATTTAAGTAAGAATGTAAAAAAATGAACTGATTAATGAAAGACCAAACCAGTTCAGAGAAAAGATTACGAGCTGTGTTGGGTGTAGATGCAAACATTAATTGTATACTTCACTTTTGGGTTTTTTAATTTTGCTCCTTAATAAGTGTGACCTGCAAGTAATATTTTATGTGCCACATTGATGTGAATTAAATCAGAAGGCATAAAAAAAGGTAAACTAAAATTTTAGAGTTTTTCCTTGTTTAAATGGGCAACATGCATATCTCATGTATGCATTACCTTTTGGTTAAGCATAAAAATTAACTAAAGTGATAAATTATGCTAACTTTCCTGAAAAACCAACCACTTAAATGATGTCTAGTTGTGTCTATAGTTTCTTTTGTTCATGTATCAATGAAATCACTGTTATTGATCATTCTTGCAAGTGCATTTAAAGGCCTTGTATCTTTTTTGGATTACATTCTTTGCTTTAAAATCTGAATTGCAGCCAAAACTTTTCTCTTAGCATTTTAGGGGAAAAAAGAAAGCTTTTCTAGGAACAAAGCAATCTAACCTGATAGGACAGCTAATGTAGCTGTGTTAAAGCTAATTCTAGCTCTCAGTGGTTTGTGCCTCTTAATGTGGATAGTTTTTTTTTTTTAATAAATGTTTTAGAGGCCTGGAAGCTTCATTTTCAACATGTAATTTTTGCCTTCCTTGTTTACAGGTTTGACTACAGGGAACATAGTTTTTCTACTGAATAGGTCTTAATATCTCATTGTTTTATGGAGAGAACAATAGTGGGGAACCTAATATCTTTTAGGATTAGAGCTTTAGCACTGTCTTTGGATAAGTCTATTCATGGATGTGTAAAAGTTTAAAGAGGGTGAGAGAAATTCTAATGATGTAACTGAAATTTTAGACACATTAGTTAGAAACCTAACTAACTTAACAAATCACTAACTGATATGCCAGCTCAGCATAATAGATTCTGACAACTAACAATTACAGATGCAAGATACTATTACGTTTACAACTTATATTCCAACAGCATGTAATGTAATGTTTCTTTTAATGGTAATGATCATATTGTTGAATTTATACATGAAGATTGCTCTTAATTGTTTGCTACAATCCAGCACTATGCTAGCATAAATTTCTTCAATTAATTTGTTTCTGCAAATTGTAACAAGACTTGATCTGTTTCCTTTTCCTTTGCTAGATTCCTTGTTTAGTCTTTAATGGATGTACCCTGTAACAACTGCCAAGAAAAATCAGCTTTCTAACCATTATTTATGTTACACTACACGCTATCAATTTCTTCTTTCATAGTCACTGGCTCACTGCTGCTTTGCTTTGTAACCTATGCTTGTGCCAACCTCTGACCTAAGTTTATTGATTTACTGGTATACTCCATCCTAAAAAAATTTAGCCTAGATTCATTGTTAGTCCTTTGCTGATCTAAGTCTCACAATCACATTTGGTGCAAAAAATGTAATTCCATTGATTAAGATTAGGAATTAATAAACTGGTATCTGAATCCTATTCTGATTTTTTGATTGGTATTAGCAATTAGAAATAAAATGACATTGAAAGCAGTTTGTATGTTGTTGTGTGAGAATGGATTTGATTTAGTGTATGATTTACTTGATGTAAAAGAAATAAATGCTTAGTTAGGAAAATAAAACAAAAGCTCAACTATTTTTCTTCCATGTATATATACAATAAATATTTCTTTCATGCATATATTCAATATATAATATGAATGTGCATTTTTATAATATTCAATTTTATTGAATGGTACTTAGTATCATTCTATAAATTTAGAAGGGCATATTAGGAAAAAATCTCTATTCAATATTTTTTGGAGGAATGAGTTCTTACTTTTTAGATTAGGAATGCTAAACACACACTAACACAGCATACACTTTACAAAGTTGGATTTTGGAGGTCCAATATTATGGTACTGTGCTGCCATAATTCATGCATCTTCTTTTCTGTTATTGTTTAAATTGTATATCTTTTTGAATTTTGTTTTTTAAATTATTTTAAAAAAATTCAATAAATAAAAATCTGAAAAATAATAATGATTTTTAGTCTTGCAATGATTGCAAAATTTGTAAGATAAGACTGATGTGATAAAAGAATAAAGATAGAAAATTGGAAAAAAATATTTCTTTTCAAATTTGGCGATAAAATAGAGACAGAGATATTTAAATATGTAAAGAAAGCTTTGCTCTCTTTTATATGCTTTCTTCAGATTAGGAAAATTGAACAAGTAATCTCATTTTAGATTATGTGATAAAGATATAATAATATAAAAAATATGAAGTTTTCTTCAATTTGATTTCTTTTACCATGATATAAAAATTTGTAAAGTAAAAAAAGGTTTAAATACATGCTTGTTCTCTAAAATATGACCTTTTTGGACATAAATTCATCTTCATTTTTTTGTTTTTTGTCCATGAAAGTTATAGAAATTATTCATCTGTTGACCTAGATCTGTTATTGGGCCACTTACCTTATTGTCTATGCAATAAGTCCAATAGTGTTGGGTGTGAGGTTTATTGGAAAAAATAATCCAAGTCCTACTCTTGCATTGGCTGGAGATATTGCCAAAATTGAATTTACAGTAGGGTTTATTGGACAAAAATAAACCCTTTTGTAAGATGATATTAGAGCCTATCCTACTGATTGTTGTTGGGCTTATTAGACCACCTAAAAATGTAGTCTTGTAAATTTCACGTTTAAAATGTTCCGACTTTGGCATGAGGGTTGCGTTTTGGATATCCCTCATTGACTAGTGATGAGGCCAAAGTAGTATATCTAAGTGGGGGACAGCTCTCACCTCATAAGCCGGTTTTGTGAGGTTGAGTTAGGCTCGAATCCAAGTTTTAAGGTGGTATTAGAATCTATCTTTGATTAATCGTTTGCCATTTAAATATTTCCAACTTTGTAGGGTTGCTGAAATTATTAAATTTTTCCATATTCTAAAATGCACAATAGATCAATTAACTTGAGTATATTTGTTTGCCATTAAAATATTTACAACATCGTAGGGTTTTATAGTAGGTAACCTGAATCTAGTATAGTCAGTGGTTAGCTCATCTATACTCTTTGCAGTGGCAGTATTTATGGCAAATCTTAAAATTCATTAGTGTTCATAGTAATACGCTTACTGGTAACTGTATTCCATCCTATGGCATTACATTTTTTTGGTTGCCATGGGTGTATATTATAAATTAAGCTGTGAAGATGTAGTGATAAACTTTCTTAAGGCTTTGAGGATGAGCTTTTAGGAAAGAGGTATTTTATTTTTGAAGGGAGAATCCTATTGGCCATTGCCACTTATTGTTTACTATTTTTGAAATGCAGTAAAAAGGATTGTACTAAGTTGAGTTAAAGAGAAGATATGTGGAGAAAGTTTTGAATCTTTTCATTCGCATATTTCCACATCACTTATCCCTTCATCCAAATGAGAAGAAATTTACCAACATGGTGTGACATGGTTGATACATAATCTTGCCCCTTAAGCATGTGGTCAGGGGTTTGATTCCTAGTTTGTTTGTATGGGATAACATATGTTGGGATAGGTAAACTCTTTAAATAGATCTCAGTATCACAATGGAATAGTGCTTGGCACTCAACTAAGGGATACCTGAGTTCACAAAAAAAAATGAGAAGAAATTTTAAATTTTCAAAGTTTTGATTCATTCATATATTCTTTTCCTCAATCCAACTTTTCAACTATTGTATTTAGACTAGTAGTGTTCTACAGTTTAAACAAAATATGTGACTGAAAGTGTTGGATATTTGTTTGTTATTTTAAATTTTAGTATGCTGCATATTGGCTATATTTTCTTAATCTGTTTGGAATACTTACTAGGAACTATTGGCCTGGAAAGATGTTTGGACACTTCTGGTTTTTTTGTATTTGTCTCTTAAATGTGCAATAATGTGTCTATTTTTCAAGACTCCCTTGAAGTTTGAATTATTTTCAATATATAGTGTTGGTGCTACCTGTGTTTCTGGGGATTGCAAAATCTATCTTTGAATTACTTGATTTATTTATATTATGCATGAAGCTTTATTTGGCTGAACTTTGGGAAAATATATTAGCTAATGAGGATCCTTTGTTCTGTTTGCCAGATGGCAGTCCATCTACTGTTCAGGATGTGTTTCTTGGCCGACTAATGCAAACTGATGCAACTGAATGTGCATCCACATATAACTTTGCAAACCAGATGGAAGAGCATAGAGAAATTATTACTGAAAAAGCTAAAAATATTTTAAACAATATAGTGACAGCTGTTAATAACCTTTGGGTTCTGCTGGATGGATTACGTACTGCATTATTAAAAAAGCTTCCTGGAGATGGTAAGATAAGAGTGCTTGTGGTATATGATTGTTGATTGTTAGGCTTATTCTTTAAGAGCAGTGTCTCTGCTTTATTGGTTACACTGCTTGTTTATAGTTTTGTGTAGGCAGAAATTTTCCTTTGATCTTGAGGTGAAAGTTAAAAACTTGAGAATGGAATTCAGTGAACTTCATTTAATGCACAAGTCTTTAGCAAGTGAGTTCCAAATTCAGAGAGATCTTGATGCCAAAAATAAAGCTGACCTTGAAAGATTAAAAGGTAAATTGTCTATACTGTGTTCTTATGCATTTTATCCCTACAGTAAACTATGGAATCTTGAAATTACTTGTTTCAACTATGAAAGTTATGCTGAGATCATATAGAATTTCAATGCCTGTAAAGTATGGAGAAGCCCATGTTTGTTTTGTATCTGCTTGAGTTTTCTTTTTCCTGTTATTTAATTTGCAGAAAGGAAGAAAAATACAATGTTGATGATCAGCTATTGTTTGCAATAAAAAAAATAAAAAATAACACAAGGGTAAAAAAGCTTAAAGCTCTCAATAATGTGTCTGCCTGCTTGTCTTGAACAATGGAAATCAGTGTTGCCTAGATCACAAGTAAGATTAGAAAATTGAAATATCTTGTGCATTTTGGAAATCCTTCTGTGCTGCATCAGATCTGGGATCAGGATTTGGTGATTGCTGGATCTATGCTTGACCTAATTTTCTTTAATTTCTTCTGCCCTCTTATTCCCATGCACGTGTTCATTTTTCTGCATCTTCACACTCTCCATCCCTTTCTTCCCTGTTCTGTCCCCATTGTTTTTGCATTGGATTGGTCAGTCTTGTGGCTGGTCTCAACTCTCTGTTCTGGACTTTGGTCCCTGGTGAGTTGCTGACTTGTTTGGTCTCTATTCTCTGTTCCTCTGTTTTGTGTTTTGGTCTCTGGTCATTGGTCCATCTACTTGTGTTCTGAATATGTGATCTCTGGCCTCTATTTCTGTGTTCTTCATTTTGGCTTTCGCGCTCTCTGGTTTTTGGAGGACATAGACCCCTTTTGATGTAAACAGCACAGAGCCCAAAGGATTTGAACAGATAGAGACTACAGAATGGTATGCCAGAGTTCCACACATTAATATTATGGGTTGGCTGGAAGGTCTTACTGATTCTATGCCGAGGTTTTCATAGCCTGGAGCCTTTTTTATTTGGCTTAATTACGTTTTTGGTCCCACTATTTATTTTGTTTAATTTTGTCCCTCTATTAATAAGTGGTTCAATTTGGTCCCTTATTTTTTAAATTGAGTCAATGTAATTTCTTCCATCCAAGTTGACTTGACGCTGTCATTGTTTACAATTAGTGACAGTTTTAAACCATTGCCTAATTATACTATTTTATCAATTAAATTTTAAACAGTGATGGTTGAAAGTCAAAATGGATGGAAGATACCAAAGTGCATCATTTTGTGAAAATTAAGGGATCAAATTGCATCATTTTGTAAATTATGGGGCCAAATTGTGCTGTTAATTGATAATGGGACTAAATTGAGCAAAATAAATAAAAAATAGGACCGAAAAATTAATAAAGCCTTTTTATTTTGATGGTCGTACTTGGCTTGGAATTCATGCTTTGCTTTCTCTTGCATTTAGTAAGTTGAGTTTTCAGAATTGTTGACTTCAATAATGCAATGTGGCTCAATTTTAATTTAGGGGGTTTTTTGTGTATGGTTCTTTCTAAACTTGCTGGACAATATAATATTGATGAAATATGAGTGGCAAGCATGGTTATATAAACTTGTGAGTTTGCTCATAGAATCGGACAAGTTTATGGTTGCACAGCCACCGACTTGTTTAACTCGCAAGTATAATCATTTTTTGGTGGACTCGTGTAAACTTGCACAAATTTGGGCAGAGTCACCCAAACTTGCAAATTCGTGGGTGAGTTTAATGGGTAGAAAAAAATGAGACAAAACGATTCTTGTTTTGGGGCTTCTGAGGTGCGTTTTGCGTTTTAGACTGAAACTTTAAGATGGATTTTGTTTAGTGATTCTCCTCATTCTCTCCTTTCTCTTCTTGGTTTCTTTTTCTTCTCTTGTCCCTCATGGTTTCTGTTTGTTTCAATCTTCCCCATGCTGATTTGAACTCCATTCAAATGAAGCTTTGTTCAGGTGACTGGTGCTTGCTGCTAGTTGTTTTAATGCTGCTTGCTCTGTGAGAAGAAAGGGTCAAAAAGATGGACCCGATTCAAGGAGAAAGAATTAGTCCCTAGTTTAGAATGACATCTAACTGGAATTTTTTTTTTTTTTTTTACTTTAGCAACCTTTGTCTTATTTGGAAGTTGAAACTCTTGAGTTTGACAACCTTGGTGGCAAGATGAGTGGAATAATAGATACCTCTTCATGGGCAAACCAAATATACACTTAAATACAGTAAATACCAGTCTCTAGTATAATTTGACTAATGAGAGAATGATTTCCTTGGAAGTGTTGAATCAGCTTTATGTTTATCAAAATAACACAGTTTTGAATTAGATCTTGCTATTCAATATCTAGCAAGGCCAATGGGTGTGGGTCTGATCTTAATATGACCCTATAAAAAGATGGTGGTCTTGCAGTCTTTATTAATTTGTTCCAATTGATGCTCTTCCATTCTCTTGAAGTCCTAATGCTGTTGCCTTCATTCTTTAGTACAATGGATGTGAGCCTCTTTGTCTGTTGTCATCACTGTTAAGAGAATTGATTTGAGAGAAAGAGAAAGTTGAGTAATGAGTTCAAAACTGAATTTAACAAAAGAGTTGTGACTATGAGATACTTATAACAGAAAACAGAAGTGCCGACTCAGCTAGTCAGTTGGCCTATAACTGAAGGCCTATTAACAGAAATCACAACTAAAGCTTTCTATTCACATGTTAGTAAGCAAACAACCAGATCTTATACTCTAACAGCCACTAACAGGAAGAAGCTTCTATGACTCTGATTTATGCTATTCAAATGGGCTGGACTTCATCAATTTTCAGTGAGGTTGTGACATTATTTAGCTCGCTGAATGAATTTTTTTTTTCTGCTGGTTAAAGCATTCATAGCACATTCAGTGTCTAGTTTTTTTTTTTTTTAAACTTTTATGGGGATAAGACAGTAATTCCAATTCTAGTGTTTGGTTCTACATTAAGTGATTTCTCATTTTATTTAATTATTACTTCTATTTTCAATATATGGAATTAGGATGTGATGGATAAATAAATATAAATAAATAATTGTAAGTTAAGGAACTATACAAAAATGAAACCAGTGTCACTCCTTTTGGAATTAATTACAGAATTTAAGATTTTAATTGCAGATCCGTTCTTCTCCATGATGAACATAGGAAAATAGGAATTAACTATTCACATTCTTCTGCATTTGAGCTTGGAATGGACCTGCTACCAAACATGTTCTTAGAGTTTAAAATTTTTATTTTATTTTATCGGAATGATGATTGGGTAATACTTGTATTGTTCTTTCTACTGTCAATTACAGGGGTTGGGCATATTGACCTAGTTTAAGGGGAAAACATGGAAATAAATCTCTCAATAAAATGGGACTTTAGGACAAACTGAAAAAAAATGTCACTTAAGAAATGAAATGTGTATTTTTTTCTTTTCAAGGAATTTGGAAGTTAATCAAAATTCATGGCAAATAAATTAATAGAATTAAATATGATGTTAATAGAAGTGAATTACACTCTGGAGAATTGGTAGGATTCTGTATCACCCAAGTTCCTCTAGACTGACTAGGTCTAAGCAGAACCCCAGTTGGCCATGGAACTTTAGAACTGAAAATGAATTTTTTTTTTAATTACTTACAAAATGACATGTTTGTCTTTTTTTTCTTGTCAAGGAATTAGGAAGTAAATCAAACTTCCTGGTAAAAAAAATTAATAGAATTAAATATGACGTGTTAGTAGAATTGAGTTGCTTTCTGGAGAAAAGGTAGTGTTGTGTTTCACTCAAGTTCCTCAAGCCTGACCTAGGTCTAAGCAGAATCACAGTCGGTAATGTGTGGGTATCATAGGTGAAGGCTGAGCCTCCTTTTCAGTTACAAACCCCTCATTTGTAAGCTCTTCCTGGTCTTCTAAGAATTATCATCTTGGAATTGTGAAAGGTTATCAAAATGTGTGATGTATGTTAGGGTTAACTGCCAAGCCCATGGACCATGTAGCAGGTTGCGTCTTAGCTAATAGGTTGGATAATTTGGTGAGGGAACATATTTCGGATGTTCAATTTACTATTTGATTACAACTTAACAGTGATGGTATGGTATAAAAAGTTATGATTTCAGTTGTACATATTTTTTTTTTGTTCTCTATATATTTCATTTGTTTTGTACTTATTGCTGCATAAAGTTATATTTGATGTTGGTTTACTCGTGGTAGTTGAACTGGGATACAAATCAGTGTGTCTAAAAGCCAATTTTTTAAATCGTGAATTGTAAGATTCATGATCAATAATAAAACATAGTACACACAGAGTATATAATATAAAAGCACTCTTGGAGCATTTTAATAGAATTGTAGCATTTTAACATATAGTATATATATAACCTCTAGGAGCATTGTAAGATTCATAATCAATAATGAAACACTGTCTTAGAATGTGGGTTATAGGTCCAATTCAACCCCTACAAAACTGGCTTGTAAGGTTAATATGGCTATGTCTTTAGTCAATGTGGGATCTCTAACACAGTATATATATACAATATATAATATAACAAAACATAGTATAATATATATAATATATAAGACATATAAAAACACACTAGGAGCATTTTAACTTAAAAGAAACATATTACAATGAAAACGTTCAATAATGTTTTTTTATCATAAACAGCATTTTCAATATATATTATTTAATTAACATTAATAATACAAATAATTATTTTTTTGCAACATATTAAAATATATGATAGATAACTTGAATTAAATAAACTTTATTGACAAAAAAAGACCAACCAAGAGGAGATAAAAGTCACTCTTGGGTCACACATGTTGGGCAGAAATATTGGAAAGAAAAGCAGAACTTTAAATGTAAAGGAAACCATAAAAAAGTGAATGAAGAACGAAAGATGCTAAAAATGTGGAAATTGCGAGTGGGCCACAGTGGGTCTAACAGGAGAGAAAGAGTGACTAATTCCCTCTCATCCACTAATTTGTTGAAAAAAAGTCCTTTTTAGGGTTTTACCAAGTCAGATTGTGCATGACCCGACCCAGTTTTGGGGCACAACCTGCTTTGCCAGCTGCTGTGCCAGACTAGCATTATTCAAAATCAACTGGTGATTCATGCAATTCTGGATCATACAAGTGATTCACTTGCGATTCATACCCAAAAATGTTTCAACATTTGATTTGAATTGCCAGTGATGAAACTTGTATCTTATCGTACAATTTGTATAGCAAATCGTATGATACTTGTTACCATGGGTATACTATTAATATAATATATTGCTTCTGGTATTTTCTCAACAGTGCAGTTCTTATAAAATTAGGTTGATTTATTTTCTGTTTGTTCTCTTCATCTTTGAAGACACTTTTATACATGTTTTTGCCATATTTTGTTGCAATCTATGGAGATGTATATAATTTTGTTGTTTTGGACAGGATTTGCACTTTTAATGTTTATATTCCATTGCTCTGTCTCAAAAGGGCTGAGGAAAGGAGAAAAGAAATAAATATGCGTCTATTCTATTTTATGCTTTCATAAAAGAAAATAGATCGGCTTCTACTAGTCATCTATTTTATGCCTTGATGGTTGGCATGCGATGTGCTATTTATTTGTCTTACTGTCATTGATTTACTTAGGGGAACTGGCAAGCTCTGTTAAAGAGTTAGAAGAAAGTAATCACAAGCTTGCAACTCTTAAGGCAGTGAGAGATGCTGCAAAAGGGGCAGTTCTCCCAGTTTTAAATGTTGGAAGTACACACATTCCTGCTGATAAGGTCAGAGACAAGCAAAAGGATTTGCAAGATATGGAATCTACTTTGAAGGAGCTATTGGTATTGTTCTTGGATTCTTTGGTGTAGTTTTAGAATTCATAGGATATTGTACCTTAATTGTTCAGTTTCTCAGGACCAAGGTTCAGCTCGATTAATTGAACTGAAAAGTCTTCATGAGGAAAGAATAAGAATATTACAGCAGTTGTGTGATCTACAGGTTTGTATTCCTTAGTACTATGTACTCCAGTATTTTAACTAGTATTTTATTCTACAATGCTTGTATGTGTATTTTCTTTTTGCTTTTATAATGTTTGATGTCGAATGATTGCATCAGAACACATTGAAGAATTTGAAGTGTATTACTTCTTCCCATGCTTTCCAATTGGTTAGAGATCAGATAGAAAAGTCGAAATCAGAAGTTCTGGAGTATCAGGCCTTGTATGAGAAACTACAGGTTGTAACTGGTCGGTAGTTTCATTTATGCCTTTTGAGTGTTGTCCTTTTTGCTAGGATATATTTCTGATGATGAACTCCCCCTTCCAAACCACAATTTTGCTATATTCTTATAGGTTGAGAAGGATAATCTTGCTTGGAGGGAGAGGGAGTGGTACATCAAAAATGATTTAGCAGATATTTTTCAAAGATCTGTGGCAGTTTCAGATTTTAGGGTGGCTGATCTACGCTCTGAGATACAGAAAAAGATAGAGGAAAGAAATGTGATTGAAAACAAGCTGAAAGAGGAAGCAAGAGAGCCAGGTTTGGATTCCCCCTCCCCCACTTTGTGTAAAGCATGCTATCTTATCACTGTGGTTTTATTATTTGTGATGCCATTTGATTTGGACTCAGGAAGGAAGCAAATTATTGCTGAATTTAAATCTCTGGTTTCTTCCTTTCCTGAGGAAATGGGGTCTATGCAAAGCCAACTAAGAAAATATAAAGAATCAGCTTCAGATATCCATTCTCTGCGTGCAGATGTGAAGTCTGTTTCTAGTATTCTTGACAGGAAGGTTGGTGTATTTGTTTACATGAACTGCACATTTTGGTAGCATAATTACACATGTCCTGAAAAGTTTGTTTCTGAATAACAGGTAAAAGAATGTGACGTATTTTCTGTTAGGTCGACTGGTCAACTTGCTGAGATAAAGAGGCTGCTTGCTGTGGTATGTTGTATTTGACTCAAAAACTTAAGCTGTGCTGCATTTACATGGTTATATGAGCTTCTCTCATTCAATATGTTGTATCATAAAACATTATACACAAGATCTATCTTATATTGTCAGTTTTGACTTGAGAAGAATACATTTTATGAAATCAATACGTTTTATGAAATTAATGATGCATTTGAAGTCATATAGTTGCTATGAAGGCAGATAGAATTGATTTTCTAGTCCTCCATTTCCATTCATGTTAGAAACTTCCTTTTGTTTTTGATGCAGGTTCAAGATTTGAAAGAGAGTGAGCGGGACTTGAAGTTAATATTGGAAATGTTTAGACGTGAGTCCATTGATTCAAGGTTCGAGTTTCAATCATGTTCTTGAATTCATTTGATATTCTGATCATTCTGGTTTACATATTTTTTCTAAATTAGTTTTAATATTTGAAGGAACGTTGGACAAATGTTCAGGAACTAATAAATTGTGGAAATAACTTAAATTTATTTTTATCGGACATGAGAAGAAATGCTAGCAGCACAGTTCATCAATCCAGAACAGCAGTGTTGACTTGATGACCGTGAAACTGCTACAGCAGGATAGTGGGATGGCCATTATTGTGAAACTTTAAGTACACATTAGACCTAATGGCAGAGAGAGTTTAGTGAATCAAATTATAGAGAGAATGGATTGTCTATGTATTGATCTGAGCTGACACAATATGCATTTTATTGTGAGAGATTGGGATAACTGGTCCCAATTTCGGTTGCACCAAACTAATGGACTATGACTGTCACTACATCTGACAACTGTCAGTGACGGCTAGGGGTGATGAAACCCCGTTTACATTCTAAGCAGTACAGACAATGCATATTGACTAACATCTCCCCTTCAAGCTCAGGGATGGTGCGAGGAAGACAACACTCTGAGCATGCTTCTTCATAGATCAAGTGCACATCTTGCCAAAATTATTTAGAATTGGTCTGAATCTCCTTGACCTCTCTCCTCGAAAGTGATTCAGCTACTATTTGCTGTCCCTGGTTTATAAATGATATCAAACTCATCCCAACAATTTAGCCAGCCAATTCTAGGTGGTAATGCACTGTTATAACAAGCATCACAGACTCCTCTGGTTAGTATGGAAAGTGACACATCCTAAAAGATATGGACACCAATGCTGGATAGCCAATACTAGTGCAATCAATTCCTTATCATAGAAATTTGCTCAAAGTACAAGTCTGATAGAAATTTGCCAAATAAGGCTATAAGGATGCTTGTCTTGTGAGAGTATTGCTCCAATACCTCTGCTAGATGGACCACATTCTATGGATAGTGGATGTGAAAAGTCTAGCATGGTTAGAATGGGAGCTGTAATAAAACACTGTTGTAGTGTCTAAATGCCTGTCTAGCTTCAAAATTCCCCTTAAGCAAAATTATGATCGGCTTTGCAATCTTACCATAGTTCTTCATGAAATGCCTATAGTATCTGTTAAGCCTAGGAAATCCATGTTGGGGATTAACATATTGATGTGTAGGCTACTGTAAAATGGCTTCTATATTCTTCCCATCCATAGTTGCACCCTCCTGTGAAATAATATTCGCCCAATATTTGATTTACATTTATTCAAAACCGCACTTCTGATTTGTAAAATATTTTTGCTGTTGTAAAGTAAAAAGGACTAGCTCAGGGTGTGATGTGAGGTTCCTGTGTTTGACGGTAGATTATGATGTTATCAAAGAATACCAATACGATCATACAAAGGAATGACCTCAGGATGGTGTTCATTGCACATTGAATTGAAATGTTGTGGGAACTCAAAGTTGCCTGGTGTGTTTGAAATGCTGTCTTCTCAATGTCAGCTTCATGTATTCTGATTACATGATAATGATATCCTTCCTGTAGATCTGTCTTCAAGGATTAAGCTGCACCATGAAACTTATCCGGTAATTCTTCAATGACTGGGATGGGAAATTTGTCAGGAATAATAGCTTTATCAAGAAGTCTACAAAAAGGCACTAACTCCTGTCCTTGAACACTAACATGACTGGGGTAGAATACGGGCTTGTGCCTGGTCGAATGTTGCTCACTGCTAACATCTTAGCTACCATTTTATCAATTTCATTCTTCTGGGTATGAGAGTATTTGTATGGTCTTGTGTTCGTAGGATCCAATCTGCCTTAATAGCAATTTTATGGTCATTATCACAAATGGAGGAAGCCCTTCTGGAACAGAAAATACCAATTGATACTTATCTAACTACTGTTGGAGTTGGATGTCTTGTTCTAAAGTGACCTCAGCCCCCATTGACTGCCTTTCTTCATTGAATTCTCTTCAATTGTTGTAGTTAGAGACAAGAGAGTAAGCAGTCTAGAGGCAAATAAGACATCCCATTCCTGTACCTTCGTTATCTATTTAGAAGAATTCACTGTTTGAGTCAAGCCAGGGTCATCACTGTCTCAGAGGTCTTTCCCTGCTGTATAAAGGACATAAATATTGTTTGAATTCAGTTTAGCCACCCTCAATGTCTTCAACCACCAACTCTATGTCCATCCCTAAGTCCAAAAACATAGAAATGTGTAGAGAGCTCATATTTAGCCAAATTTAGTTTCAACCTTGATTTTGAACAAGCTCTAGAGCAATGAAGTTATGGCCTGCACATCTATCTGTCAGCACCAAGATAGAAACATCCCCAATTAATCCCCTCAACTTCATGGTCTCTGTTTGTGTCATGCCTCTGGCCGAATATAGAGATAAATCAAACCATTGACAAAGACAGTGATAGGTTTGCCAGAAAATGGCCACAGTAGTCAGAGATGACTGAAAAGTGGAAACTATGGACAGCAGAGGTTGGGGATGGCTAAAACTGCCAGTGTTAGGATCCAATTGCAAGGTGTGGGACTTCATTCCCACTATTTGGTAAAACCCAAGTCTCACATCAGTTAGAGATAGTGTCAAGATAAAATATATATGTGGGGCATCCCTCACCCTATGAGTTAGTTTTTGGAGTTGGATTAGGCCTAAACTCAAATTCTCAGATTGTATCACAACCTATCCTAGATCCATTTAAAAAGGGCCACTCACCTTACTATCTACACATCAAGCCCAAAAGTGCTCAACGTAAAGGGTATATTGGGAAAAACTCAAGTCCCACATCAACTAGAAATAGTGCTAAGATAGAATATATAAGTGGGGGCAACACTGACCCTATGAGCTAGCTTTTGGGGTTGAATTAAGTTCAAACCCACATTGGAAAGTATGTGATTCTAGCATGGTATTTATAAGGTATTGGACTCTCCAACTATGATGGCCAGCTTTTGCGGAGTGGTTCTCTTAGGGTTCTTATCAATTGATATCAGCGCACTCCATGTCTTTTAGTGGTGCAGGTGGTGATGCTGGCATTGCAATGTTTGCCCAATACTAGTCAAAGGGCTACTATTGCCACAAGCTTATTCTCATTTTGATTTGAGGAAAGATTCAACAAGCATGTAGTGCCACAAATCACTTCATAACCTGAGAACTACTGGCCGATACTTTTACTTAGCCACATAATGGGAGTAGAGTTAACCACATCTACAATAAGTTGGGCACAATCATGATTCATGCTCCAACATTAGCAAGATTGTTAAGACTTGAGGATATTTTAGTCTATATATTTTATTTATAATACATGTGTACTGTGTACTACATTGTTCTGTAACTTGATTAGTTGTATATATGTTGATACATAATTTTCAAAACTATGGCTTTTTTTTAAATGAAATTCTTCTAACAGTTTACGTAACAAAACTTAAAAAAAAAAAGACATAGAAGTTTCGACTAGGGTTGACATTTTGATTGAACTAATAACATGGTAAAGTTGTTTGTCTCATCTAGTCCTTGTTTGCCATGCTAGGTTGCCCAACTCATGAAACAGAAAATGTGGAATACTGACAGAGATCTGTGTCTGCAGGGATGTTATGGATGCACGGGAAGCAGAATACAGAGCATGGGCCCGTGTTCAAAGTTTGAAATCATCTCTTGATGAGCACAACTTAGAACTTCGAGTTAAGATGGCCAATGAAGCAGAGGCAAGATCTCAACAAAAGCTGGCTGCTGCTGAAGCTGAGATAGCAGACATGAGACAGAAATTAGAAGATTCTAAAAGGTTAATCTCCAACTTGATACTACAAATTGAGAGTGTGGTCTAATCTAATATGCGTCTTACACATATTTTCCATAAGATTGATAAGGTTTCTTGAATGATGAGGTGTTATTTTGGTCTCCTTTCTTTTTGGTTGCTTGGTTTTGTTTTTCAAGAATAAAGGCGGTTGACCAGAGTTATAATTGGTCTTTATTTCCTCCTTCTCATAGCAGGTGCTCTTAGTTGCTTTTTATTTCTCAATTAATTATGTCTTTTGAATTGGATTTTTGTTTGGTAAACAAGACTTGCTTTTCTATATGACCTTTTCTGAGCTTCCAATTATTGAAGCCAAATTACTGTCATTATATCCTATAAATACTTTTTATCAAATGCTGCTTTTGTTAATTCTCCTGATATTTTAACATGAGAAAAATATAGTAGTTTGACATGTTGATGTGTACCTGCTGATGTTTATGTCCTTGGAATTTGAAACTTGATACTTTTTTTTCCCTGAGTTATTTGACGAATTTACTTATGCTTATGTTAGTAGAGTGGAAGTTGATCCATGCTTTTTGTGAAAGCAGCTGAAAGGATCTTATAAAACCTTGTTTTAGTCCTTCATCTGTGTGCAACTGTATTCCCTTAATTCCATGCTGTATTACTTTAATGATGGTTAACTAGTTTTCCATATTGGTTCCTATTTCAGGCAAATGTGTGATCTGTCCGATGTCTTGAAATCTAAGAACAAACAAAATGAGAATTATTTATCTGAAATAGAGGTTGGATTTCTTATCTTATTGGGGTGGAATTCTTCACTGCATGATGCCATTTTTCACCGATTATTCCATTTGTAATTGTTTTACAATGTTAATTTTGATCTGTTGCCTTTGGGATGATCTTCCTGCAGAGTATTGGACAAGCATATGATGACATGCAAACTCAAAACCAACATCTGTTGCAGCAGATTACCGAAAGAGATGATTACAATATTAAGGTAATTTGTCTTGAAATTGGTAGTGCCTTTATAGTTTACTTTGAAAGCAATGATATTTTATTTCTATGGTCTTTGCCATCTACATATAAACAAGACCCTCTGTATTTCACAAAACATATGTTCTTCAATGGCACTGGTTTGGTTTAGCAGAACATGGAGCTAATCTGTTGATATCGTTCTATTCTGGTTGTTCTGCATCTGCCATTTGCTTGTCTTTCTTTAGTCCAACTTTTGTAATTTCAACTTTTGATACTCTCCTGTTATTACTAGTTGTTAGAGAGTGTTCCATGAAATTAATTATCCTTCTGCTAATATTTGTAGACATCCATTTATATTATTTTATATATATATATATATGACCTTTTGTTCTCACTAAATGGATTGCTGTCAAATCTTGTACTATAATCAGAGAATTTTGCTTATTTTCTAAATTTTAACGAGTTTTGGTGAATATTTAGAGTTGATATGTTATGGAAAATTTATCTGTCTTCAATTCAACTACTTAATTGCATACAGTATATCCTTTCATACTATATATATCTTCAAAAGATTATTGTTTCATATTCATATACAATATATCCTCTCGTATATATACCAATATTCATACTAGCATTTGTGCAGTGTAGCTATTAACATAATCAACCTAATGTTCTGATATTCGTATTAGCATTTGTGCAGTTTAGCTTTTAACATGCCCTACCAAGTTTTGTTCTAGACTCAACCTAGCCTCAACTTTTGTCCAAATTAGTTTCGCTTAAATGCTCTTCAGTTCTATTCAGTCACAAACACTCCCCTCATCTGCATTCATTGTTACCATGTTCTTTTTCCCCTTAGCATCATTGCTTTGACTTCTTTCACCAAATTAGTTTAATGAATTGGTTGCAATTCATTCCATCCTACCATTGTGAATCCTTTTGATGTTGATTTTTCTTGTCCCACTAATGATTCATGAGGTGATGAATTCGCTGGTGTTGTCACTTGTCATGCAAAATTCCAACCAGTTATCTAGAATAGTTTTCATTTTGACTATGCTTGGTGAAGCCCATATTATGGGTGTATTTGTAACAACATAGAAGATTAGTAAACTTTAGTTTGGAGCGGAATGTTAGAATATTTGAAAAACATCCAAATGTGTCTTTGATTATATCTTAGAATAATTGAGTGTCTTAAAAATGCATTGTAGAATAAACTCTTACTCTTCCTTTATGGATTGGGAACTGAGTTGAGTTTGCTTTTTATTGCTGAAGTCATGGCCCATGTGTAAAGCCCTATAAATTAAAGACTCACTAACGCTAAGACTTCAATAACATAAAATGAAAGCCAAATTTCAATCTTGATCAGGGACTGCTATATTTAAAATTTTTATTAGATGCTTGCAAAGGTGGTTTTGTAAGAGAATAGTTAATTACTCCATAGTTCAACTATGAATGTGGGATTGAGCTAAAGTGGTGGAATGATTAATTAGGTCATTTGTTTATTAGATCAACTTAAGTTTTTTGGGCTAATAAAATTCTTGTGACTTGAAATTTGGAAATAAGATAACCAAAAAAGGAAATAAGAAAAATCCTCAGGATCTTCACCTATTTTTGTTAGGAATCATAGTTGTCAATAGCAGCTGGAGTGACCGCTATCATGGTGAAGAGAGGTGGAATGGCAATTAGGTGCGAAACAGTGCTCTGTTGCAATGCATTATAGAGTTGTGGTTGTAGCGGCTGAGTAGGAATAGCATTTCTCTTCTGCATGTCCATGGAGTTTTGAAAAATCCAAACATCTCAGAAATAGATAGAAATAGGAATTTATAGAACAAACTGCAGTCCTTCATATACATCAGGAGTCCATTGATGAGAAGGGGCTGGGGAAAGCTTGTACCCAATTCCTACAGTGATGAATAAAAGTGCAATTAAAATTCCTGGGGAGTTATACATTTATGTATTGATAAGACCATTCACTAACGGCGGAGCAAGGCGGCGACGATCGCATTTCCTAGGTGTTTGGGTGCTGTGACTCTGAAGCCCAAGTGAAATCCTTCGTGCTGAATACACTGCAACTTCCCTTGTGCTGTCACCAACCTCCTGCTCTTCCATTTACATTCTCTCATGGCTTCATAGGATGGAGCATGGACGAAGTTGACTTGCAAAGAACCTGATTTGTGATGGGTCCCGGTCAGATCCTTAGGGTTTTAGGGTGTTCTGTTTTTTATTCCTTTTCTGATCTGTTGGGCCTCAAGTCCAGCATTTCTCTGCCACATATTTTTACAAGGGTGGGTTTTTAACTGTGCATTGTTTATCTATCTGTGGTATAATATAATAAATTAAATAATAATAATAATAATAATAATAAAAATTATAATACTTTTATAAAATATAAAATAAACTATATAAAACATAACATAACATATAATGAACTAAATAAATTATAATATATGATATAATAAATGAAAAATTA
>JAMLFT010003120.1:0-23001 GCA_026544285.1 Pachyrhizus erosus | reverse complement strand
TTATATTAATTCAAAATTATTTATTATTTCATTTATATACATCAAAATTAACGTGTTATATATTTCTTAAATATATACAAATATAAATTTAATTATTATGAATATGTTTGGACACAAATAAACATGATAAATATATTTAATTCAACAGTTAAATTAATAAAAATTATATTCTATATAAAATTATTAATAATATAATAATATAAATTATATGAATATAATTTGATCTCATATATATATATATTCTGAATTTATATTATAATAATATAATATATTATATATTAATAGTGTATACTAATTTCTAAACCAACATAATTATTTGTTAGTATAATATACTATACTAACAAATTTTTTGGTTTACTATTATACTATTAAAATAATTTCATAACGTTTATACTAAAATTATTTTTCATTAGAAAAAAAAATGCCAATAAGTATTAATTGAATGCCAAATTTATGACAATATTCTAACAGTATTTGGTGAGAATTGAGAAAGGAGAAGGGAGAGAAAAAAGGACGAATGGAAAACCTCTCCCCAGCCTGATTGCCTGCATTGAAATTTTATTTTTATTCCTTCCTTCCGTTAATTAAAGTCCCTCTTATTATCTCCTTTCAACCAGAAAACAACAAAAAGAAAGACAGATATGGTAAAAATAAAATTTTTATGATTAAGTATAGACACGGCCAAAGCATCGACCATTAACTAGACATATTTATCACTTCCTATGAAACAATTTACCAAAAGAAAATAGAAGATGAATTCAAGTACAATTCGGTCTACATGCAGAACTTCATCTCTTGGATTTAATTACTTTACACGAGTTGTTTTTAAACAGCAAACATCACTGGACTCAATTGGTTGAGTGAAACATAAAGGAAGCGAACCTGGTCACTTCTAATAATCTACATTTTGTTGATTAATTAAGGTAACCTGTAGCCCAAAAAAGAGACATGACCTCAAATGAGTACCTTCAACGACTATGGATAACATCATAGTCCAAACATTCTAACAATATTTAAAAAGCTTCATAAGCCAAGAAAATGTATATTGATTAAAAGAATATACTGTAAAATGAATTAGTTATATAAAGTCTTAGTTTATATTGTTACTAGGATATATAGCAAGAGAGTTACTGGATTTTTACACATTAAAATCAAATAGACAATATAGATTGTTAATTTTATATTAAAAAACATTGCTTTCACTTCTAAAATCAATTCCAGTAATCCTCTTGTAAAATCAATTCCAGTATATATAAGAATCAACTTTTTAAAATTTCAAATGTATAGAGCTCATTGTTTTGGACCTTTCATAATCTAAATTAGGCATGCCAAAAATCTTCTCATTGCTTAGGTGTATTTGGGAGTTGTAAGATCAAAGAAATAAAACGAAAAATATAGGAAACAAAAGAGGTGTTTGGATGATTAAGGTATGAACTTTGTTTCATTGTTTGGATGTCTAAAATCCTCTACAATATGCTTAAAAGAACTTCAAAATGTTCTCAAAAATTAATAAATTAAATGATTGGTGGTCGAATCACGTTTTAAAGAACTCAAATAGGGCATAGTGCTACCCATAGATAAGGTTTATATGATAGTTAAAGTAAACTAACCCCAACTTGAGAGATGTGTCGCTAACACCATCATCAGGAAGATTAGATGAATTGCTAATAATGGATTCTGATGATTGCCTTTGTACAAGGATAAGGCTCGGTACCTAAAATTTACATGTATTCCATTACTATACTCAGAATATTTCCCTCTTGAGAGATTGAATACAAATATTAATGAAGCACGAGTTTGGAAATCTTATCACCTGTTTCAATCTTTGGTTTTCCTCCATTAGTTCCACTCCCTGCGAGGACAATTTAGTCAGACATTGTAGCAGAGAGTGTTAAGTTGAAAAGAATGCAGCAGCTGGGTGTATCTTCTTTAACTCCATTATATACATAAATAAAATTCACTCATTTGGGGTACTTATCTCTCAGATAAATTATGAGAGCCACCTACCAATTGGCCTATTTTCATTCACAACATTCCGTATTGTTTAATCAGAACAACATAAATTAATATAACCTAAACCCGGACCTGCATAATGCAGACATAAATAAATGAAAGCTAAATTATATGAATGATTCTTTAACTTTCTTTTTTAAATTGGTTTCTAATTTTTAAAAGTTTTAAAATGATCTCCTTTAATGAATGAGCTGTTAGTTTTTTTTATACAATTTATCATTTTTAATTTTTGGATATAATTTTTAATTTTTTATTGATTTAAGATGTAAAATCTTATTCATTAAATTTACATACACGATAATTATAAGAATCAATTAATGTTTACAACAAAAAGAATCATAAAATTAATAAAAATCATGTAAAAAATAAAATTTATGAGCAATAATAAAAATGAGTCACATGAAAAATGAGGCTCATTTTCAAATTTTCTTATTGCATATGAGATTCACTTTTTATGTAATTTTTACCTTTTATATGTTGATATTTTGTTTGAACATTAATTAAGTTTCATAATTTTTATGTAAATAAATCTAGTAAGGCAAGTTTCATGTTATAGATCAATAAAAAAATATTTAAAATTGTGTCTAAAAATTGAAAATAATAAATTTTACAAAAATATTAACATGTCATTAATTGAATAAGGAGATTATTAAAGAATTTAAAAAAAAATAAAAATCAATATAAAAATAAAAAATAAGTTAAGGAACCATTAATATATTTTAGATTTAATTAGTTTTGTTTAGTATGTTAGAAAAAAAAAATTCTTCCATTACTTGATATATCAACTTTTCTTTGGATTATATAATGCAATACACAAGTTCCTTGGATCTTCATGATGAAACAATATTTGCAATAGTAATTAAATATCATTATATCAAACACATACAACACTACTTCCATACAACTTTTATGTCTGTTGATAGGATCTTTCTTAAGCATGTTATTTTTTATGTAAGACTGAAATATATTCTCAAATCTCAGACATCAAGCTATGTAGTTAATTCTATACATTTTAAAAAAAAAAACTATTTAGCATGTCATTATTCATTATATACATATTTTGGAAACTAGATTCCAACACAGTGAACACACCAACATTAGGAGATATATTATCTTCTACTACATACATAGAGCAAACACATGTTTTTGTTTTTATCATTATTATTGATTAAAACTATACAATTGACTAGGGATGACAACTGACTTTAAATATGATGGTGTTTTATGAGAATACTATTAATATTGTGTCGGATGAATCTAGACTTCTTTTCATTTATATTTAGAAAGAATTTTGTCACATGATACACTTATAGTGATTTGGGTGTTTTGAAGATGGGGAAAGATAATCTCTCTAATGTTTTTAATATTGACACTATTTGTTTAAAACCTAATATAGGGACAAAATTAGTTTAAAAAAAAATGTTAGGCATGCACTAAATGTTTGTTTGCATCTAATTTTTAGTGTAGTTGATGATGATGATTAAGTTAGAACTTTGGAAGGTGGATATTGGAAACACACCAAGGGTTCTTTGGTTGTGACACATATCGAAGTGTTTTGGGTTATACTCGACTAAAGCTTCAGTTTCTCTTGACTTTATCAATATAGTTTCTCTTGATACAGATTGCAAAAGAGAGGCTTAGCCACACATCAATGAGAAGGGACTTAATTGTTTGTTCAAGAAAAATCCTCTTTTAGGGTTAGGCCTAATAAATACTAAGACTTTTGAAGGTGCACTTGACTTTGGATCTTCTATTAATGGCTCTCGTGGAAACTTTGAATTTATGCTTTGAAGAGTAAAAAGTAGGTGTGTGGTGTCTTCAAGCACAATTTGGCTATTCCCACTAGTGATGAACATGGTTTATTATTTGATGAGCACTAAAAGCAACAGGTACTAAAAAGTAGATGTCCCCCCAAACTCTTTATTTTGATGGCAATCTAGCAAAGAGTCTGTGGACCGAGGAGAAAGGGAGCTCAGCGACAAGAGGATTGTAACATGAGAGAAGCAAGGAGGTCAACCTTTTTCAAATATACAACATGGGTTCTGGCAATGCAATGTGGTTGGACTCTCATGTCGATCTGAATGAATCATCCTTTCCACGGAGGTAAATCTTTGCCCGCTAGGCAAGAGTATAGCAAATTACAAATTCTGTCTTGGTAGGGCACGTATTTTTATTACTATTAAATTGAAGTAGTTAATGGTGGGGTTACCATTATTCTTTTCGTGGTAACGAATATGTGTTCCTAAGAAAAGCAATTTGTCCATTTTTTTGGGGTCTCGAAGGGGCGTGGGCTCTTTTGATTGATTCCAAAGCCTAGGATCAAGACTTTCGTTCCTGGTTTTGGTCAGAGAGGGCTTTCAACCTAGATTCCTGGGCAAAGCTTTTTCTTTTCCAAAGAGTTTCAAACCGCGCAGATAAAGCATCCGATTCAGCACCCAACGAAGCAGACGCTAGCGCAGCTACTAGAGAATCCGCATACGCGGAAGTCTCAGCCGAACAAAGGCAGTCGATACCACAGGAGAATCAACCAAATCTCCTCTCCCAGCAAGAGGATGCGCGAACCATTGTTCCAAAGATCGGAGAATCTAGGGAATCGAAAAGCGAAACCTTGTCAGGAAGAAAGTGAAGCAGGTTTCTTTGGTGGGCCAACAAGGCAAGGCCCTGAAAAGCAAAGATTTTAGATGATAAGGCAGAGGCAAAGCAGGCACATCAAAAACTTTATTCGGTTAGTTAAAACTTTATTCCGGTAGGAATACCTAAAATCTTTCATGATGAGCACCAAAGACTCAAAAGCTCATGCGCGATCTACTGATCAAATAGAGCATCATCACGTTCGGAGACAGGCTTTCTCCCCAAGCATATTATTGCTTGTTCGCCATCATATCAATGGAGATAGTCAAATGTTTGTTTTCTGAAACTAAGTTACTTGAATCTTTTTGGGATGTGACTTTATATACCACTACTTATATTATTAACTTATTTCCAACTTATTGTTACTTCGCAGGCTAATATTCCTGCCAATGTTGTATGATAAAGATGTTTTCTTTGACCACTTATGTGTCTTTGGATGTAAAGATTTTGTGGATTTTTCTACAGATAGGATATCTGAGTTAGACATAGAGACAAGACAATGTATCTTTATTTTAGCAATCACGATGAGGTTGCTGATGAGGTAAATGCTTCCACTCGTAGGGTCATTGATGAATCAATTGCTCCACTTAAACGATCAACTGGACAATGTGTTCCTGTTTGTATAATGAAGATTGATGATACTACTTCCATTTCACAATGCAATGTTAATTCAATTATTAAGGGCTATCTAAAAAAAAGTGGATTGATTTTGATTAGATTTTCTTGTTTGTTATGAAAATGTCCTTCATTAGAATTCCACTAGAAGCAGCATCCAAAGCTTGTAGTTAGACTACTAATTTCGTTTATGGCTGCACTTCAATGGAAAGGAGAGTTTACTGAGCTTTTTCCTTCTCAAGTGGCCTAATTTTCTTCTTGGCTTTAAAAATAATAATAAAAAGAACAAAAAGGAAATAGACATAACTTCTCAAGGGCTTTTGCCTTTATAATAGAAAAGAAATGACCTTAGTTTAATTGATAGGCATGGAATGGCAATTTTTTTGTCATAATTAAATATTCGAGAATAGAAAGATTTTCGTTTGAGAGAAAACATATCACGTGAAAAAGACTCACATTTCATATGAAATTGTTGAGACAACAAAGAAGTCTTACAACGCATAAAAATAGGCAAATTGAATAACATAAAAATGAGAAGGACTAGCTAGCTAATCTAATGTCTTAAAATTTTGAGTTATAACTAATAAGTACACTTATACAATTGACTCATGACCTACTGATAAAGACTCTGTCAATGTTTTGCTCCTCTCATATTCCCTAATAGTGTATTCATAGAAGAGCATCATTAGTTAACTATCTAAGAGCTTCATCTTCATCTACTTAAGGACTTACAAGTCATATTACAAGTTATAAACTAGTTGTTTCATAAATTTATGTTGGATTTGAATTTGATTAAATTATTCTATTTGTTACCGACATTGGACATATTGTAGTTTGTAACTATTACTTCATTATAATTTATTGATTTAAATATGTTTTTAGTTTCTTAAATTTGATGGTATGTCTTTTTTAAAACATGCATTTTTTTAGTTCTTCAAATTTTTGAAATCCTTTTTGCATTAAAAAAACTACTACAAATTACATATTTAAACCATCGCAATTGGTTAGGAGAGACTAAAAAAACATTTTACAAATTTGAAGAACTAAAAAATACAACATTAAATTTGAGGAACTAAAAAAATCAGACTCTAAATTTGAGGAATCAAAAACATTTTTAAGTTTATTTAATTTAAATTTAATTAAAATATTTTGTTGGCTATGATTTCTAATTAACATAAGAAATAAAACTTTTATTTTATTAAAATATTATAGGTAATGAGTTCAAATATGAATATCTAGATACTCATATATCTAAGTACAAGAATGAACATTAAAATTGTTATTTGTGTAGATATAAATATGAAAATGAGTATTTTTCGTTGCTAAAACCCATTTATGAGAATAAATACTTTATATAATACCTTACCTAGATCACATGTGTTATATTACCTTTGGCAACCTATTATTCATGGAGTTAAAAGAAATGTTCTCTAAAATTAATGTCTACTTTCTCCCTTCGATATTATACTATCTACTGAAATGAATAAAAATGTTTTTATATATATATAGATCATTATCTTCCACCAAAAATAATCTTGCTCGAACTAAATAAGACCAAAACATGCGTTTTTTATAAACAAAAAATTATTATTGATAATATATTGCAAAGTTTTACTGCAAAACCTGATTAGCAACAAACCCGTGTTCAAAAGACTGAACATTACCAATGAGAACAGAATAATATAACACAGAAAACACACTTGCTAGATATATATATGATTGAAGAACACACCAACAACAAGCGAAAAGTAGAGATTGAGAGCATGGGCCCTGGTTTCACTTCTCTGCGAGTGGTATGAACATTGCTGACTTTGGTGGTGATCCACCGGATTCTATTGGTGGTGACAAACCTAAACAAGTTTCTTTTCGTGATTTGGTTATGAAGAATAGAGAGAAAGTTCCCTTGAGGCCCACGGTTGATTTGCTGAAGGATAAGTTGGCAAAGATTGAATATGAGAATAGTGATCCTCTTCGACCTATGGCTCACATTGTGGATTCAGTCTTGATGGTTTGTGTGCCCGATGGCAAGATGCTCTTGTCATCAAGCTACTGGGGAAAAATATAGGGTTTAGTATTATGCGAGAGAAGATTGATAGACTGTGGAAGCTGCAAGCAGGTTTGGAGATGCTCGATATTGGCAATGGTTATTTCATGGTGAAATTTGATATGGAGGAAACAGTTGTAAAGTGATAAATGAAGGTTCCTGAATGATTTTCGATCATCATCTTCGAGTCAGAACGTGGACGCTGGATTTTATTTCACTCGATGTAAAGATAGATAAGACTATGGTTTGTATTTGCTATGATGAAAGTATTCTCCTTGCATTAGCAGCGGCTGTTGGCAGACCAATAATACGAAAGATGTTCGTATAGGGTGTTTTGCTAGGGTTTGCGTTGAAGTTGATCTTACGAAACCTGTTGTCGGCTTTGGTTAAAGAGTTTTGTGGATGTTATGGCCACTTGGCTCGGGATTGTTCCAATAGACCCAAAGAGACGGAGATGGCAAAGGGTCATGAATCAGCCATGGATGGGATGAAGCAGGTGACGACGGAGAATAAAAAACCCCCAATTAATGGCGTCAATAATTATCATTCGATTGGGTGATCATTCGCAAGCCAATAATATCCAAGATCCGTTATATGGTGATTGGATTGTTGTGCGAAGGAAGTCCAATAATAATGGTGCAAAGAATAAAAAGATTTCAAAGGATATTGGGAAGGCTTGTGCAATTCCAATAAAGGAATTCGTAACTAAAAAGCAAGGTCAGCATGTTATTCCTGCTAACGTGGACCCTATAGGAGCAGGGCCTCTTTCTAATGGCCGTTTTGAGATTCTCAAGGGGTTTAATGATGAAAGGAATGATATGGAGATGGAGATGGTTCAATCTTCTTTCTCCGAAGATGAAATTAAATAGTTGATTCCCTGTCTTTTAACCTTTTATGTTGCCATGAATCAGTTTAATAATTTTTCTATTTTGTCATGGAATATAAGAGGCGCTGTTGTTTCTAATAGAATGGACGTTCAATTTTCCTTGATTGATTACAGTCCTCATGCAATCACTTTCTTTGTTGCTAAGATGAATAAGAAACGGTGTTGTACGACTATTTATGCTTCTCTCATTCCTAATGCCAGAGTTGCTTTTTGGGAGTATTTGTCTCACTTATCTTCCTCTATTCATGAGCCGTGGATTGTGTTTGGGGATTTCAATGAAGTTCTACTATCTTCCGAAGTATCAGGTGGGAATTTTCACATATCTCGTTCTGTTTTGTTGGCTCATGCTACTTCTGATTGTGGGCTAATTGATTTGGATACAATTGGCGGGGTTTATATTTGGAGGAAGAATATTCAAAATGGTGGTCATGTCAGGAAAAAAGGTAGATAGATGTACGGTGAATCTGGATTGGCGCATGCAGTTCCCTTATGCTCTTGTGGAACTTTTACCTCCTAATAATTCAGATCATAATCCTCTTTTGGATCACTTTCTCAAGTCACCAATTCATAAAACTAAATCTTTCCACCATTTTCAGGCTGCTTGGATGTCTCACCCTAATTAAGATAAAATTGTATCTCAAACTTGGCAAGGAGTTTTTGGGATGCTATAACCAAACTCGATGAGGTAAGGGAACAATCTATTATTTTTACTAGAGATGTTTTTTGGTAATATTTTCAAGAGAAAAAAGAAGTTGGAAGCTCGTATTAGGGGGTCCACCAACAGCTAGATTGCTATTCTTCATATGATCTAATTAGGCTTGAGCACATGCTTTAAAAAGATTTTCAGAAGGTGCTTGCTCAAGAGGAGATGTTGTGGTTTTAAAAATTGAGAAAGAATTGGATTAAATTTGGCAATAAGAATATAAAAATTTTCCATATTCAGACAATTATCAAACAAAGGAAGAATAAAGTTATAAGGTTATTTATTGATGGAATCTGGGTCTTTATCATCTTAGAGATAGAAGCTCAATCTTACTTCAAGAAGCTTTTTCAAGCTATTAATGATTGTGCCCTTCAAAGTCTCAACTTGAATAATGTTCCTTAGGTTAGTAATGATTTATATGACACTCTTATTCAACTTGTTATTGTGAAAGAGATTAAAGTAGTAATTTTTTTTATAAATTTCATTAAACAATAAAAATAAAATATAATAATATAATAACGACAGAGTATGTGAGATTTGAAATGTATGAGAGATTTAGTTTAGTTTTTACCTTTCTCTTAAGTATGTTGATCTGTTGCATAACTTTTTCATCCTAAAACATATAATTGTTAGAAGATGACATATGAATATGGGTTTAAAACTCAATAGAAAAAGCTTAACAGGCTAAGTCAAAAATTGAACAAATGATACAACAGACTTGTAAGCAGTAGATTGAAGAGATGATAGACACAACAAATAGACTGTGCAAACAACAGATAAATGGAACCATATAACTAACAAATGCAGCGAGAAAATAAAAATTGTGATTTATTAAACAAAAACCTCACACAAGAGGAAACAAAACTGATTGATATAATCAGTATTGCAACATTGATAAAGTGATACAATTGTTGTTTTTGTCATAAGCAACATTTAAATCAACTTTACAAGCAACCCAAAAAGGTGAACAGACATTTAATATTAAAAAATTTACAAATCTCAAATTCTAACACTTTTTCTTAAGATTTTTCTTCAAGACTCCAATCTTTGTTCTTAACATTTCAAACTTGCCCTTTGGAAGGGCTTTGGTCATAATGTTTGTAACTAGGATTTCATTTTTTTTGCTTCTCTAATGACATGATACTTTATTTTGATTACTTGGTCCTTCCATGTTGAAAAGGATTTTTAGCTACAACTATAGCTAATTTGTTGTCTATCCACAAAACAATTGTTGTACTTTGAGTATGTCCAACATTTGATAAAAATTTTCTTAGCCAAATCGCACCACTTCTTGTTTCTTTGAGTTCCATGAGAAAGTGTCACTCCCAAAAGAGAAAACATAGCTTGAGGTGTTTTTTGGATCGTCTAAACTTCTAGCCCAATCCCTGTTTGCAAATCTTATGAGCTCACTACTTTCATCTTTTAGGAACCAAAGACCATAGTTTGTTGTTCTCCTTATGTACTTCAAAACTTCTTTTGTTATACCAAGATGAATTTGCCTTGAAGAATGCATAAACCTAGACAATAAACTTGTAACAAACATTAAATCTAGTTTGGTAGTTGAAAGATATAACAGACTTCTAATCAAACTTTTGTAGACAGAATCATCTCTTTTCTTATCTATCATATTCATTCTTGAACAATTTTTCATTCACCACTAGTTGGGTAGAAACAAGTTTGCATATTTCTAAGTGGAATTTTCTCAAGATTTCCAAAGCATACTTCTTTTGTGAAATTTTGATTGGAAAATCTTTATTCTTAGAAAGTACTTCATTTGATCCAAATCAATCATCTCAAATTCACTTTCCATCTCATTCTTGAATTAGTTTAAGGAGTTTGATTCACTCCCTATTATCAATAAATCATCAACATATAAAGAAACAATGAGTTGCACTTCATCCTTTGATCACTTAACATATAAAGTGGCTTCGTTGTCACTATTTTTAAAACCTCTTTGTAGAAGATAACCGTCAATTCTATTATACTAGATCCTTGGTGTTTATTTCAGATCATTCAAAGTTTTATGAAACTTGTAGACTTTATTTTCTAAAACCTAAAAACCTTCAGGGTATTCAACATAGATGTCTTCTTTAAGAATGCTGACTTAACATCAAAATGTTATATTTTCCAACCTAACTTGGCTACCAAAGTTGCCAACAATATGATTGTGTCGTGTCTTGCTATAATAGTAAATGTATAAGAAAAATCAACATCATGTTACTAAAAGTACCCTTTTACCACCAATCTGACTTTATGTTTGCTCACAAAACCATTAGAGTTGAGCTTGGTTTTATAAACCCACTTAGCAACAATTATTTTTTTATTGCTTGGTCTGTCTACAAGCTACCAAGTATTGTTCTTCTCTATCATCTTGATCTCCTCCTCCATGGCAACTTTTCATCATTTAGTTTCAACAACTTCAACATAACTTGCAAGTTCCAATATAGCAACATTACATCTAGCATAAACATCCTCCAATGTCTTATTTCCTCTCACTGGAATCTTAGTGTCACTATCATAGTTTTCTTTCCCATCTTCAAAATTTTGCTTTTGTAAACCTTCTTCAAGAAGTCCCTTGCTAGGACTTTTTGCTTGACTTTCTTCCCAATTTCATTTGGACAACTCATCAAATTCACATCTCTACTTACAA
Organism: Pachyrhizus erosus; assembly: GCA_026544285.1. Lineage (NCBI taxonomy): Eukaryota > Viridiplantae > Streptophyta > Magnoliopsida > Fabales > Fabaceae > Pachyrhizus > Pachyrhizus erosus. The sequence continues at coordinate 11,459 of JAMLFT010003120.1, read as the reverse complement.
GAATTTTTTTGGTTATTAAATTATATATCCTATATCCTTTGGCGTTTCTAAAGTACCCCAATAATATGCCAAGTTTAAATTTTTTTGTCCAATTTACTTTTCTTCACTTCAAGACCAAGAGCTTAACATACACACCCAAAGATTTTTAAATGTTCCATTTATGACTTCCTACCATACCATGTTTCAAAAGGTGTTCTTCCCTTCAAAGCTTTAATGGGCAACATATTCAACAAGTATACTGAGGTGTTAACAACCTTAGCCCAAAAGGTTTTGGAAGACCTTTCTCAAACAACATATATCTAATCATCTCCATCGTTGTTTTGTTTTTCCTTCCACTCACTCCATTTTGTTGAGGAGTATAGGAAACAATTAGTTGATACTGAATTTCAGTTTGCTCACAAAATTTTTCAAACCTCCCTGTTGTATATTCTATTCTATTATCAAACCTTATCCTTTTGATTTCACAACCAGCCTTTTTTTCAATCAAAGACTTAAATTTTTTAAAATAGCAAACACCTTTGACTTTTGCTTTAGAAAGAATACCAAGAACATCCTTGAAAAATCATCTATAAATAGCAAAAATTACTTGTTGACATTCAAGGATGATATGCTCATGGGTCCACACAAATCAATGTGTATAAGCTACAACTTTTCAGTGGCTCTCCAACTAGCAACAGATGGAAAAAGCAATTTGTTTTGCTTTATATATTGACATATATCACAACAAATAGGAAAATTTTCAACTAAGTCATTTGAACTTATTTGCTTCAAGGTGGAGTAGCTAAAATGACCAAGTCTTTTATGTCACACAAGAAAATCATCTCCTTGACTTGGAAAAACATACATGTTTGTTCTATTCCATTTTATTAGAAAACTTTTATCTTTCATTTGGATAAACATTAATTCATGCCCAAAAGGTCAAATATAGTATACTTCATATTTTCAAAACATAAGGAATAATTCCTTTCTAACATTTGACTTACACTTAAAAGGCTTTGGTTTAACTTAGGTACAAATAAAACATCAATGATATATTTGGTACTTGAAGGAGTTTCAACAACTATTCTTTTGCCTTTGACATTAACTTGTTCTTTATTACCAATGGTGACTTTGGATAAGTAAGATTAATCTAGCTCCTTAAAGATGGCATCGTGGGTCATGTGGTTTGTGCATCCACTATCAATTAGCCATAATTTTTTGCTCTTACTAGCAAAATAACAAGAAGCAATAAACAATTGTTCCTCAATCTATTGGTGATGCTCAACAACTTGAGCTTGTTGTCCTTGTTGGTTTGCCTTATTTTTGCAAACTTTTTTTTGCACAACCAAGTTGATTACAAGCCTTGCATTTAACTTCTTCTTCCTTTTCGTTTCCTTTTCTTCCACCAAACAACTTTATAAAATTGCTCTAGTCTTGGGCTTTGCCTTTGGATTGTGCCATAAGTATATTTTCCATATTTTATTTCATTCTCAAAGATCTTCCATGCTTAGTAGCTTTCAAAGCATTCACAAGTTCTACAATAGATATTTGAGAAAAGTCTTTATATTATTCTAGAAAAGAGATTTTTGATTCAAATGTCTCTAAAAGACACACCAAATTTTTTTCCACAATATGTTGATAAGTTAGCTCCTCTCCAAGTAATATGATTTCTATAACTTCTTTTGAAAGTTTGTCAGTAATATCTTTGAAAAATTCAATTTCTTTCATCTTTACCACTTCAAATTCTCTCCTCAAGTTTAGGACTTGCATTCTTTTGGTTCTTTCACTCCCTTGAAACTCCTACAACTTATCACATACTTCTTTTTTAGTTTTAGGAGTCAAAATCTTGATAAATACATCATCATGTAGTGTTGCATGCATAATGGCAAGTGCTTAGCCTTCCTTTGTTACTTCATCATTATGACTCCTCATTTGAGCTATTGTTGGATTTTCTGGTAATTAAGTTGGATTACTTCCATTTACCACTACATCCCACAAACTCTAAGCTCTAAAAAGTCCTCATTTGTGTCTAAAGATTTTTTGTGTGTTTCTTACTCTGTCTTTTGGTTTCCTTCTTCCTCACTGGCTCTAGTTTTCGCTCTCTCATAGTTCCTTAAAGAACATGAAAACTCTTGATACTATGTTAGATGATGACATATGAATATGAATATAAGATTGAACAGAAAAGGTTTAATAGATTAAGACAAAAATTGAATAGATAATACAACAAACTATGTAAGCAACAAACTGAACAGATGATAGACACAACAAACAGACTTTGCAAACAACAGACAAATGAAGCAATATAACTAACAAGCACAATGAGAAAAATAAAAGTTACAAATTATGAAACAAAAATCCCACACAAAAGAAACAAAACTAATTGATATATTTCAATATTACAATATTGCCAAAGTGATACAATGTGAACTTTATATAGATAATCTAAGAAGTTTTCGATTGGACAAAGAAAAAAATACTCATAACTTAGTTAAAGAAAAACATCATTAACCTACTGTTACAGTTGCTTTTTTTAAGCATAAGTAACCTTTAAACTAATTTTACAAACAACTCAAAATGGTGAATAGACATTTAATATTAAAAAAATTTAAATCTCAAAATCTAACAATAACATTATCCTGTGTCAAAAGCTTATACGTATACGTTCCCCACAACCATAACCATAACTGATCAAAAGGAGAAGATTGCAACATTTAATGCATAGGTTCTAATTCTAGATTTAATCCCTTGTGAGAAATGAACCACTACACAATAATAATAATTTCATTTTGCCTACTAAAAAAGGGCAAAAGGAAACGAACTACTACACTGCGAGCAGCATTGGTCATAGGGAACAAACCTTTACTTTTGAAACATTGGTCAAACCTCTTTTAAGATGTTCCTCTAGTTTTTGCAGTTCTTGTAATGTCAATCCTTGCAGATCTTCCCCATTCAACTGCCTGTATTATAATTGGAAAACCACGTCTCAGTGATATAATTTTACGAAAAAATATTTTTAGTCCTTCAAAAAAATTTTAAAATTATTTTAATCTCTATAAAAATTTAATATATTTTTAGTCTTTACATTTATTAAGAGTAAAACTAAAAACGAATGTTTTTAGATAAATATAATTTTTTACAAGAACTAAAATTAACATTTTAAAATTTTTGATCCATAATAATTTTATATAGTATATGTAACATATATGAAAGTGCTAACATTGTGCAGTACATATATACCTCAGTTCACGATTCTTATCTTCTACTTTCTTGCGCAGGATGTCGTTGGAGTCACTCTCAATCTGTGCATAAAATTCAAAATAATCGTTAACTTCTATGATTTTTCATTTTGTGATTATGCAATTAATGTCAAAGACAGTTAACATATTATATTTTATTTTTTTGCTTTTCCATTTTTTAATTGCAGTCACGAGATAATTGGATCAATTTGCACACACCTTAACTAATCTACATTATATACCTCCCAAGTCTGAAAAGAAACACCATGCCACAACTAGAAAATTCACAAATATATTTCTCCCCCACCTATATTGAGTATGAAAAGTTATATTTTCCTACAAGCTCTCGAAGAATTCTCCCTCTCCCTCAAAGCCACCAACACCACCTCGCAACCCTCACTCAAAGCTCTAGTTCCTTCTCCTTCACTATATTCTCCACTCAACCCATTCACACACACAAACTCTTTCTCTCCACCCTCAGGCTCATTCTCAAGATTGTCAACATCACCCTCATGCTCAAACTCTCGCAATAAGATTGTGCTGGGTGTACAATATGTTTTTTTCTTTTGGTGAATATGTTGGGTGTACAAATGGTGAGTACCTCATGTACTCAGCCAATTAACTGAAACATTTTTGCTATTCAAAAAACAAGAATATTGTGTGAAGTTTGGTTTTGGATTTATGCATTAGCTTCTAATGTAAAACTATGCGAGTAGAACACACATGCATGTTATTCTTGTTATGTCACTTGCATGGTTTAAAAACGATAAAGTATTTTTCTTAAAGCTCCATGGTAAATTAATTAGTAGATTAGTACCCCTTTTGTATGTAAAATTTGGTCATGTGTTAAAAATTATTTTCAACCTAAGTGTGTGATTGTAGTTGAAAACTTTGCTTGAGTACTTAGAATTGTTAAAGAAATTTATCTTGTGGTCCCTTGGTTTCTAGCTGGTGAATTATGTTTTGGTAGGTTTATGACAATTTTGAAAAACTATTTGTTAAGAGAAATTATAGTGAAACATTTTATTTGTAAATAAAATGACTTTATTTTATTTTAGTAATTAATCTAGTTCTTTACTTTCTTTCTATCTTTTTAGCTTCTATTTTTATATGTTTGGAGTAAGTATTTACTTGTAAAAAAAAATTCTGTAAAATCTTTTGTTTTGTTGCCAGGAAACTTTGTGTATCTTTGATTGTCATGGATTTTCTATCTTATTTCATCCTTTAGTGGAAGCAATAAACATGCACTAATCTTAATTTCCATTGCAATAACAATTTGTACATTATTTTTTAAAGAGAATACTCTTTCTATTCCTTTTTAATTGTCGGATTTTAAGGGTATTTTTATTTTTATTTATCTATCATTTTAAAATTTCAAAATAACATTAATTACTTTTTTTATCAATTATAATCTTTACTTTAACATATGTATTTTTTTAGAGTAAAAATGAAAAGAGATAAAATAGAAATTTCTATAATTATTTTTTTAAAATCAATAAAATTTATTATATTTTTTATTTTTACGTAAAAATATTAAAAGATAGATATAAAGAAACGAAGGTATTAGAAGTTATTCTTGAATGATCCAAAAGTAGACCGTATATGATAGCAAATTTATATTTAGTGAATTGTTGTGTGTTGTATGAAGACAATCATTTTGAAGAGATGACTAATGTATTGAAGAGGATCTTCAGAATCATTTTAAATGTTTGAGAAATTGAAAAATGATGCTAATAAACTATTGAATAATAGTTGTACCAATTTCACAAAGTTGTCAACCGTGTTAAAGTTGTATGATTTGAAAACAACTAATGGATGAATTGATAAAAGCTTTACGATTTTTCTTACACTTTGAAAAAATATGTTTTCGAAGAATAATGTACTTATCGGTCAAACATATAAGGTTAAACAAGTATTATGCTCTGTAGGTATAAGCTATGAAAAGATATATATTTATCATAAGGATAATTTTCTTTCAAAATGAATATCCATTGTTAAATAATTGTCCTAATTGTAACCCCCATAGTAAAGAAAGAATTGGGTCTATAGAAGGTTTTATGATATTTTTAATAATATAAAGATAATTCTGGCAATTGTACAATTAGTACACTTTGTAAAACACTTGGCATGACAAGCAGATGAAAGAATTTAAGATGACAAGCTTTGACACCTTACAGATTTCCAAAAATGGAAGAAAGTTTGTCACAATTATCCTGATTTCAAGTGAGAAGTGAAAAACTTACGCCTTGAACTGACTACTCACAAAATGAATCTACATGGTCCCTAAAGTAGCTTCCATACCATGCATGAAACACAAGTCTACGATACTGACAACACAATATTGCACTAACATTATGATTATGTTGTTTTACAGTTGGCTTTTAAAAATTATTGTAACAGTATCATATATGTACTAAGAAGCTAGGTCTCTACATAGAGAGTTCAGAATTTTCCTGGCAGAACATAGAGCAAAAGGAGATATTGAGCCTCAATGACATGTAGTCATTATAACCCCCAAAAATTGGAAGACATTTATCGAATTTAGATAAGTGTGTAGACTAGAAAAGTCAAGGTAAAATTATAAAATTGGTGTATAATATGAAGTTACCTTTATATTTCATTTCTTTAACGTATTCATTACATAATTATGTCTTTGAATAGAAATTATGCAACGAAAATTAGTGTGCTAGTCCTTTGGATTCATAAAAATTGCAGCGGGCATAGATAGCTTTTTCTTACTAAGTGTATTATTAATTAGTCGTTTGGATTGCATATATATAGGCCAAGGTCTAGGAGGTTTTCTGTTTATATTCCCCTATAGAACTCCTTTAATCTAATTTAGCATATCAATATTAAAGCCAAAAAATAAAGATCTAATTTGATCCTAAAAAGGGTTACAGGTGAACACATCAGTCTTTGAAAATATAAGAAAACCCATTTTAGTCTCTTGAACTCGCAAATGCAGGCTAGTTTTTAGTAACTAATGCGCCCCTTTGAAAAAACTATGACTTATATTTATGATTTTAATTTTCAACGTAGACTTTTTTTATTATCAAGGACCGGACTAATATTTGGGAAGAAATTGGGTATTTAATTCAAAGAAAACTCCAAATCTATCAACTTTTGCCTACCTGTACATATTGGGTTATTAATTTACAGCTAAAATCCTAAAATCAACCAACATGAGGTAACTATTTTTCAGTATTTATAGAGAAGGTAAGGATATAATGAATGCTATAAAAACATGCAATATCTTTCACAGTTTCACTCAATAAGTGCATTGCAAGAGCCACTTCAATTTTATATATACTTGTGCATGTGCGATTATGAGAAATTGATGAAACCAAAATGTGAGATTATGATGTGAAATCAATCGATGCAGACATGCAAGAACTGGTTCGTTTGGAAAGAAAATTTGCTTTTTCAACCAAATGTTAAATGCCAGTATATCATCATTCAAGCAAATACAATAAAAAGTTGATGTTACTATGCTAACCTGCAGCTCAGTAGAGGGGCGATCCAATCTATGCATTGCTGAATGGCGATCGCGCCTTTCAATTACTTGTTGCATACTGAAAACAACAAACACATTGTACACAGATTCAAATTTTTCAATTTTTCTTCTGCCTTCCTTAGAATTAATGATGCTCCTAAAATTAAGAACTTCATATTAAATTGTATAGCTCATATTTAGGTGATCCAGAAGATTGATGTAATGTCAACAAGAACTCCGTATATTGCCTATAAAACCATTGACCTTGTACTAAAACCAGTCAATCAAATTTGATTTTTCTCAATTGAAGAAGATTACATAAAATACACAAGTATTCATTTTATGTTTCTACTTTCGTTGAAATGATAATATCATGAAAGTGTGAATCCTAATCAGTTGAAGGGAGTGGAATGTGATAAAAAGGGGATTAATTGCTAGATGACATTGCTACTATACGAAAAGAAATATAGTAATGAATATTACATTTCCATTTCCATTCTATCAAAGGTCACTCTATCCAACCAAAGATGCCATTACGGTTATATCAAGCATAGCTATTGTATTGCCTGTAGATGAACATCGACTAAAAGCCTCAGAAATGAAATGCTATAAAATATAAGTATTATTAAGTGTTAATGTCATGCATTCTGTGTAAAAAGCAAGTGTGATACAATTTGGAAAATGTCATGCATGTTGCATGATTTGATGAAAGTAGTCAATCTTTTACAGTTATGGATTTCTTTGCTCAAGCATCAAGTAGTTCGGGTTACTTGTCATTTCAGGAGACATAGTCATGAAATAAAAATACATTTTCAAATATTTTAAAGATTTAGAATTTGGTCATGTTGATAGAAAGCTAATTTCTAAAACGTACATTTTGCTTAAAAGTAAAAATGTTGAGAAATGCAAGCTAAAGTCCAACGCAATGGGTTGCTGCCAACCTTCTGCGGAATGGAGTTTCAACTTTTGCAGCATAAAGTTCCTTGTAGAAGTTTTACACACCTATTGCTCCTAATTATCTAGTATAAGAAAACAAAAAGTTTCACAAATATTTACAACAGTATATATGAAGAATCCATTTTGACAAATTTTAATGTTTAAAGATGTACTGCTGTTGTAAAGAGAGAGAAATTTTGTTTAGTAACAGCATCAACAGATAAAATTAAATTAAAAGAATTTCAAAATATAAAAAAAATAAATGAAAATTATAGGTTACATAGGCAATGAGCCCAGAAAATCATAAATGAAAATTGTAGGGTACATAGGCAATGAGCTGAGAAAATCCATTATTTTACTGATCTATTCAGCTGGTCAGTCATTGTTGTATCTGATAAAACAGTCTTGTCTCTTCCTCTCTTTATCTCATAAAATGAGGAATTGAGGAAACACAAAGGAGCATAATAATTAATACTTGAATAAAAAATACCTGAGCAGGTAAGTTAAAGTTTACTTCCACAGAAGAAAATACAATAAGAAAGGAAGATATGGTGCTGCAAAATACCTTGAACTGGCATACTCAAAGAGCTTGCTAGTTGCAGAAAAGACTATGAGAGCTATGTCTGCATCACAAAGGGTTGACAATTCCTGAGCCTTCTTGAAAAGCCCTTTCCTTCTCTTGGAGAAAGTCACCTGCCTGGAACTGATGTTGTCAATTTTCTTGATCTGTATCCTCTTTCTAGTCATCTCCCTATGTTAAAAATCATCCAAATTAACCATTACATCTAAGAAAAAAATAAAACAGAAAGAAAGACAATTTCTCCAAATAAACACAAACCTAAACAAATTATATGAAGCAAATCCGACAGATTTAACATAAAAAAGAGAAAACATCAACAATTCTTAACAAAATGGATCAAGATGAAATCATGTACGACTAGGATGCTCCAGGAAGAAGGAATTCACCAGCGAAAAAACACAATGGAAAAACAAAATTAAGATCATTTAGCTTCTTAAACATAATAAGATAAAACACAACCAATTATTTATAATTAATTAGTACCTTAAACTGCACCTACCCAAGAATTTAATTTGCTTTAGTTAAAAGAAAAAGAAAATTTATTCATATACATATATGGAAAGTGGGAGGTAGAGAGAGAGAATAAAAAAAGAAAGAAACCAACCAGTTTCTTGAAATAGCAAAACAAATAGATTACTTGAACAAGAATCAGAGGCAAACGAGTCCTTGGCTACAAGAAAATGGAAAACTTGAAGATAAAGCACTTCCAAGACGAAAAAGTTGAAAGCGGAACTTACAATTATAATAAGGGTAAACCCACCAATCCTCGGCTTCCTGAAATGGGTAATAGAAATGCACCCCTCGCGTGTCCCAAGCACGTTTAGTTGCCAGTTAGATATATCGGATACATTTTGATGTGGGTGTGGGGTAACACACTTATGCCTTTTATGGTCAAGTTGCTGCCGCTGTACTACAACTATTAAATTTCTCTTTCTTTTTATTTTTATTTTTTTATACATCACATCTATCTTCTTTGAGTTATGGTCGGGTTAAGTGAAGTAGAACATTTTTATAAACAGTAAACCTTTTTTTTTAACATAATTTTATATTTAAATTTTAAATTTAAGTAAAACTCTTTATTTAAGTATTTTAACTCACTTATATAATTAAAATTACTTATTACATTTTAAATACTTGATTATCGACATCATAAGTACGTCATCTCGAAGCAATAAATAATTTGCTTTTGGTGTGCTATAACGTGTGGATCACAAAGGAGAATCTAAACACACCTTAACTTTTGGTTTCGTGTTTTTCATGTGATTGTTAATATAATTTTTAATAATTTTAATGTCTTAAATTTAATTTTTCTATTTTCAATCTGTTTTCAAACATATTATAAATTAAAACAATTTATTTGTGTGTTTGGTTTATATAAGACACGATTTTCAAAAATCTTGAACAAAGAAACTTGTGTGCTAATGGATTAAGTCAAATCTGAATTTGAGCATTTCAAGTGTGAAAACAAACACACTGTCATTAGTTGAATAACATTATTATTTTATGGTCGGAAAAAGTGAAAGTTATAGTATTATTTTCGGAATGTAGAATTGATTTATTTATTTATTTGGTTTTTCTCTTTTTGGTTTCCCACAAAGCCTCGTTGATTGGTGTCCGTACAGATAGCCATCTTGAGTCGAGGCCACGATAATGACAACTGATGTACCCTCGTACTCACTACCCTACCCTCGTACTACCTTTCTCACTCACCATGGCCCCCTATGCAGGTTTTAATTCGTAGCAGACCCTATATCCACAATTTTTTTATTAATTAATCAGAAATTCTTATAAATATTATTTTTAAAATAATTATTGTAAAATTTAATAAATTTAATTACTGTATATAATAATATGCTATTCAAAAAATAGAAACTGCTTTTATACTGTACTGTTCGCACATTTTTAATTAAATTCATAACAGCCTATCATTTGTGTCTAATGATTAAGAATGTATTCAGTTGAATTTATTTTAGTAGAATAGTTGTTTATTCATTTTAGTTTTTGAGATAATTTAGAAAAAAATAAATGATTAAGAATGCACTCAGTTCAATTTACTTTAATGAGGTAATTGTTTATTCATTTTAATTTTTTTAGATAATTTAGATTTTTTTAGTTTAGATGGAAAAAAATAAAGCAGAAAAAATTAAACTAAGTCTTCGTAAAGCCACACTAAAGTGAAAAGTTTGTTAAGAACTAAGTGTTTGTTTTAGATTAATCCTACTTTTTAGCATAATATGATATAATTGATAAATAATTTTATTTTTTAAATATATGATTAAATATCTAATTCATGAATTTATGTGTATAAAAAATATATATTCAAAATTTTAAGTAAGATAGTTTATATTTTTAAATATTAATATAAATATTATATACATTTTGTGTGTATCAAATTAACTAATGAATCAAATAAATCAAATTATACTTGTTTAAAGTTCAACTCATTCACGAGGTTAATTTTTAGTTTAAAATTAACTTATTTAATTAGTTTATAGACCAAATTTATTCAATCAATCAACGAGAAAACTCATCCAAATATTGAATTAATTCAGTTTATTAAGAAATTCAGTATAAACAATTATGTCTGAAAATTAAAAATTATTATTTAAAGTCTCTACCAAATACAGGTCCTTAAATACAATATTTATTATTATAAAAAAAATAACAAATATTTATGATGTTATTCAATTCAAATTTGTTTCCATGCCAGTTTGATTTCTAAAATCAAACAATTAATGAATAGTAGTATTTTAACCTTTGCAAATATACTAGATAAATATTTTTTATATACAATTTTAATATATTATTGATAAGTGTCACTATTTAATATATTTATGTGAGAAAATTTATGTCTTTTGGGCTTTACTATTGTGAAAATTAGCAATTACTTTTTAATTTGAGACTATTTTTATTAAAATACATGTTTTGAGTCTGGAAACAAAGTGAAATATTTAATCCCAATTTTTATTTGAATTTTAGGAAACTAAGGAGCAAGAAGAAATTAAGAAAATATCTAGCTCAAGCGAAAAGTCAAAAAATCCCAAGACGAAAAAAAAAAATTTAAAAAAGAGAGAGGGAAAGGAAATTAGGTATCTTGGGATGAAGAAAACCTATCTTGCAGCAGAGACGACTACTATGAGCGGCTAACTTCCTCCTTGAGGGATTGAATGTAATTGATTCGAACTCAATTGTATTTTGATGATGATTATATAATAATTCTCTTTATTTACTT